>BQNB010186645.1:0-12109 GCA_026074375.1 Tanacetum coccineum
AGAGGAAACCGTCCAAACCAAGTTGTTGCTAATAACGAGAGCCAGGGTCATGGAAACCAAGGTAACCAGGCTAGGGGTAGGGCATTCATTTTGGGAGCAGAGGAAGCTCGCCAGGATCCGAACATTGTGACGGGTACGTTTACTTTGAACAAGAACTTTGCCACTACATTATTTGCTTCTGGTGCTGACTATAGTTTCGTTTCCACTACCTTCATACCTCTGTTAGGCTTAGAGCCCAGCGACTTAAAGATAGCTAGCAGGCAGCTAATAGAGATTGATAAGGTTATTAAGGGTTGTAAACTAGAAATCGAGGGTCATATCTTTAACATCGACTTAATACCTTTTAGACATGGTAGTTTTGATGTGATTATAGGTATGAACTGGTTGTCTAATTTTAAAGTTGAAATAATTTTCCATGAGAAGGTAGTGAGGATACCACTGCCGGATGGAAAGGTGCTTAGAGTAGTAGGAGAGAGACCAGATGAGAAAGCAAGATTGTTGATGAGCGCTAAGGCTAGTGATAAGAAACAAGAAGAGTTTGTTGTGGTTATAGATTTTCCTGAGGTATTTCCAGATGATCTATCTGGATTACCGCCTATTCGGGAAATTGAGTTTCGGATTGAGTTAACCCCTAGAGCAACGCCAGTAGCAAAGTCTCCTTATCGTTTGGCACCTTCTAAATTTGAGTTGTTGTCGGGACAACTCAAGGAACTCCAAGACAAATGTTTCATTCGACCAAGATCATCAACTTGGGGAGCGCTGGTACTGTTCGTTAAGAAGAAGTATGATTCCTTTAGGATGTGTATTGACTATAGAGAATTGAATAAGTTGACTATTAAGAATCGTTATCCGCTACCTAAGATTGATGATCTATTTGACTAATTGTAAGGGTCGCAGTTTTTTTCTAAGATAGATCTTTGGTCTGGAT
Source organism: Tanacetum coccineum (assembly GCA_026074375.1). Taxonomy (NCBI): domain Eukaryota; kingdom Viridiplantae; phylum Streptophyta; class Magnoliopsida; order Asterales; family Asteraceae; genus Tanacetum; species Tanacetum coccineum. The sequence goes on from BQNB010186645.1 coordinate 929, forward strand.
ACCATCAGCTGAGAGTGCATGAGGATGACATTCCAAAGACTGCGTTTAGAACTCGTTATGGACATTTCGAGTTCACTATAATGCCCTTTGGTTTGACTAATGTACCAACAATATTTATGGAGTTGATGAATAGAGTTTGTAGGCCGTATCTTGATAAGTTTGTGATAGTGTTCATAGACGACATCTTAATCTACTATAAGACTCAAGAGGAGCATGTAGAACATTTAAGGTTAGTCTTGGAACTACTCAAAAAAGGAAAATTGTATGCTAAGTTTTCTGATAGTGAATTCTGGCTAAGAGAAGTGCAGTTTCTTAGGCATGTGATAAATGGTAATATGATTCATGTGGACCCTAGTAAGATTGAAGTTGTTAAGAAATGGAAAGCATCTAGAACTCCGATTGAGATTCATTCGTTCTTAGGATTGGCTGGGTATTACCGTAGGTTCATTGAGAACTTTTCTAAGATAGCTAAGTCTCTTACTATCTTGACTCAGAAAAGTAAGACTTTTAATTGGGGTGAGGAACATGAATATGCATTTCAGACCTTAAAGAATAAGTTGTGTAATGCAACTGTTCTAGCTCTCCCCGATGGATCAGAAGTTTTTGTAGTATATTGTGATGCGTCCAGGATAGGACTAGGCTGTGTGTTAATACAGAGAGGTAAAGTGATAGCCTATGCATCTAGGCAGTTGAAAATTTATAAGAATAATTATACTACCCATGATTTAGAGTTGGGTGCAGTTGTGTTTGCACTTAAGATATGGAGACATTATCTATATGGAACAAAGAGTGTCATCTATACGGATCATAAGAGTCTTCAGCATATCTTTAGTCAGAAACAGTTAAATATGCAACAGCGTCGCTGGATAGAGTTGTTTAGTGATTATGACTGTAAAATTCGCTACCATCCTGGTAAGGCGAATGTGGTGGCTGGTGCCCTAAGTAGGAAAGAAAGAGTAAAGCCTAAGAGAGTTAGAGCTATGAATATGATCCTTCAGTCAAGTATCAAGGATAGGATACTGACAGCTCAGAAGGAGGTTGTGGATGAATCTGCTGGATTGTAGAAAGGTTTGGAAGAGATGATTGAACTTAGAAATGATGGAGTGTTGTATTACTTGGATCGAATATGGGTGCCTTTGAAGGGTGATGTGAGAACCCTGATAATAGATGAAGCCCATAAGTCAAAGTACTTTGTACACCCAGGAGCCGATAAGATGTATTATGATTTGAGAGATAGGTATTGGTGGCCTGGAATGAAAAAGGATATAGCTGAGTATGTTAGTAGGTGTTTGACTTGTTTGAAGGTTAAGGCTGAGCATCAAAGGCCATCTGGCCTGCTCCAGCAACCTGAGATTCCCATATGGAAATGGGAAGGGATAGCTATGGATTTTGTGACTAAGTTGCCTAGGACTAGTAGTGGGCATGACACAATCTGGGTCATTGTGGACCGGTTGACTAAGTCTGCTCATTTTCTACCTATGCGTGAGGATTATAAGATGGAAAGGTTGGCTAGATTATATTTGAATGAGATAGTTGCTAGACATGGTGTGCCGATCTCGATTATATCGGATCGTGATAGTCGTTTCACATCAAGGTTTTGGCAGTCAATGCAAGAGGCATTAGGAACTCGCTTAGATATGAGTACGGCTTATCACCCTCAGACCGATGGTCAGAGTGAGCGTACTATTCAAACTTTGGAAGACATGCTTAGAGCGTGTGTCCTAGACTTTAGAGGAAGTTGGGATGTTCATCTTCCTTTGGTTAAGTTTTCGTATAACAATAGTTATCATTCTAGTGTGAGATGTGCGCCGTTTTAGGCATTGTATGGTAGGAAGTGTCGTTCCCCAATTTTGTGGGCTGAGGTTGGAGAAGGTCAGTTGATAGGACCTGAGTTAGTGCAAGAGACTACTGAGAAGATCTCGCAGATTAAGGATAGACTTAAGGCTGCACGTGATCGTCAGAAAAGTTATGCCGATAAGAGGAGGAAGCCTCTAGAATTTAGTGTAGGTGACTATGTCTTGCTTAAAGTGTCGCCTTGAAAAGGTGTGGTACACTTTGGGAAGAAAGGGAAGTTAGCACCTAGGTTTGTTGGAACATTTGAGATTATTGAGAAAGTAGGCCATGTGGCCTATCGGTTAGATTTGCCTAAGGAGTTGAATGGTGTTCATGACACGTTCCACGTGTCGAACCTTAAGAAGTGTTTGGCTGATCCAACACTAAAAGTGCATTTGGATGAGATCCAAGTTGATGCTAAGTTAAATTTTATGGAAGAGCCTGTAGAAATTTAGGAAAGAGAGTTTAAGAAGTTGAAGCGTAGTAGGATTATCATCGTCAAGGTTCGGTGGAATTCAAAACGTGGTCCTGAATTCACGTTGGAGCGTGAAGATCAGATGAAATTGAAATACCCGCATTTGTTTAGTGATGTTAGTATCTAAATTTCGGGGACGAAATTCTTTTAAGGGGGTTAGAATGTAACCTTTGCCCTTTTTGTGTTCTAAATATTTCATTAATAGTCCTTTGACTATTTGACTTTTGTCAGTTTATTCAGATTTTGTACCGTGTTGACGGTGGTGATTTTATGAGATATGTGATGATTTGAGGTTTATTGTGATTAATAATCCTTTTTGAAAGGTATTATTGTGTTATGTGTATTCCGGGTGGTTTGACCCGTGAATTTTGAGAAATGCCAAAAAACGAGTCTGACACGTTCGTTAATGTCCAAATTGAATTTTGAAGGGTTTAAAGTGTAAATATGGCAAGTGAATACTCTAAGTTAATGGAAAAGTATTTTTAAGGTGAATAAAAATGCTTTTTAACTTTGGGGTAAATGTTACGGTTGAGTTTTACGAGCTTTTAAGTGGTTTTGACACGAAAAGAAAGGCTCGGGACTCCCTTGGATCCCTTGGCCGGTTATAGGAAGGATAGGGAACAACATGGCTAGTTTTTTGGAGTTGTTTCCAAAGGTGTACACATATATTCCATATGCTAAGAGATTTCCACTCATTTTCATTTCATTTCAAAAAAAACTAATCACACACTTGTGTGTGTCGTGTGTTCGTCCACCACCTACAACACACACACTCTTAATTTTTGAATTTTGATCAAGAAAACATGAAGACATAAATATTTAGGGTTGATTCTAGTGTTTGGTTATTCATTTAAACAATGTTTGGGTTGTCTGGTTCGTGTCGAAATCTACAAATTTGAAGATTTTCTTGTAAGTTTTCAAATTTAAATTTTGTTTGTCCTTTTGGGTTTATTTTGATGCATAGATGTTAGTTGTACAAGTTGATCGTTGTGAAAATTGATTTTTGGAAGCGAAACGAAAGAAAAGGGTGTGTTTGGTTCGTGTAATAAAAGAAAGAAAAAGAGGGTTTTTGTAGTTTTGATGTTGTGGTCGTGATGGTTGAATAATATATGATGCTAGAATGCTTATTTTTTTATAGTAGTTTGTATGGCTTATTCGGGCTTATTTTTAAGCTATTTCTTGGCTTATTTAGGCTTATATGCCACGTGTAGATTCCCAAAATCACTAGGAAAGTGATTTTGATTATTTTGTATTATGGCGTATGTTGTGGACTATTTTTGAGGCTTATGGTAGTAACCAAAAGCGATACGTAGCTTATTAGCTTATTTTAAAGCTTAATATACGTATTTTGGATTTATGGACTCACGACCCAACAAGTCTATTTGAGCCGCGGCTTAATGGGAGGGCTTATTGTGGTCCGGATTATTTCTACATATAAGTATAAACTTATATATGTAAATGGGCCTTGGTTTTGGGCTTGGATCGTATTTTGGACTTATAAATACTATAATGGACCCTTGTTGGGCCTTAAGGCCCAATAAGCGATATTTGGTCATTTTAAGAGCTTTGACGGACTTTTGAAAGTGAAAATGAATTTACGAAGTGATATTGAATGATATTTTGGAGGAAAAGTGTTGGTAAGTGTTAAAGATTGAGATTTTTGAAATTTTGTAGAAAAGTGTTGAATTTGTGAAAAATTATTGAAAATAAGGTTTGAAACCTTGGAAAACGTTGTATAAATGTACGGGTCATGTCGAAATTTCGTAAAAAGTTTATACTTAGAAATTTTCTTAAAAACGTGATTTTTGATTTTTAATAATAAAATAATATTTAATTATTTTATTTATTTTCACTAAAAGACGAAAAATATAATTTTTCTCGAAACTTCTCTAATGTGTTTATTATGAGTAAACGTTTCATTTTCAACCGTATAATGATTATTTTGAAGTGCCTAAGGTGTACCGAATGGACTTGTCGAGATATATTTATAATTAATAATTATAAATATTTATTATATTACTTATCTATTTGCGCTAAATAGTATAAGTATGTATTATCGGAGAATGAGATTGATATGATTGTGGAAATAAGTCGTCAACCATCACACCACTAAAACTGTTTTGGGTAATTGTACAACGCGTCTAAACTCTATGCATCAAACGTGAAGATTGTTTTGGAAGTGAATGATTAAAATGGGACATTAACTGGACTAGGTCGTGTGCGGGCGTCGTTGCATTTGCTTGTGTAGTAGAAGTTGGTTGCTAAAGGCTTGCTTAAGGTGAGTTCTCGTAGCCCCACTTTTTACTGTTTTTCCGTTGGGGGAAAATGATACTCAAATGTGTTTTGAAATGTTTTGAATTGATCTGTGCGAAATGTGGTTTTGTTTTTGGGACAAGATATGTGCTTATGACTGTTATGTGAATATTATGTGTTGCATGATTGTTTGGATCGATGGGTACGCCTACCCAGTATTTGTGTGATTATTGGAGCGGATGGGTACGCCTACCCAGGTTTGTGTGTGGTCCTGCCCTAATTTTAGTGCTCCAGCTGGTAGGCCTTTAGGTGCGTAAGTGACATATGGTTATCGATAGCGCGATGCTAGGTTGTTTGATAATTCACTGTCATATAGCACTATTTTCCACTGTTGAAGTATTGGCATAGCTTTTAGGTTTAAGGTCAAACCTAAGAGCTCACCAACATTATTGTTGACGTATTCGAGTATCATTTTCAGGTGAAGTGAAAGAGGAATAGTTTGGTGATTGATAGCAGACTTAGAAGTATCCCGAGTGGAATTTTGTTGATTGGAAGTCTTTTTATTTGCCTTGTTATTTTGATCTAGTTTGGATATGTTATGGAATAAGTTTGGATTTTGGTCCCCTGTGAGGGCATTGGAATAATTGTAAGAGATTGTGGATTTTAGTTGCGATTGAAATCCACTTGATGTTTTGTTCAGGTTTGCATGTGGTCTTTCATAGAACTTGGAGTTTTTGCAATGTAGTTGTACTTATTTTTTTCTTATGTTCATGATTGATCATTATGTTGCATTCCGCAGTTTTTCTGCCCATTGTGGATTGGTATGTGACAGATTGTAATACAGATCAAGGTTATAGAGAACTAGGTGGATTGGCCTAGACTTTAACCTAAGATCCGTCGTTTAGTCGCATATATGATCTATGTGCGCGGTGTTCTGATTTTGTGTGCCTTTGTGTGTTCATGGTTTGGTGCCTTAGTTATGTCAATCATTGGGTGGGCTCAATATTGAATATGAATGGAAAAGGATGCGAATATAACTACGGTGGCCAACTTAATTATACGCGCATCACAACTCACTCATACTTGGTATTGTGGTTCACACAAATCGATGTTGACACCGTAGGGTGGTGTTATGTGTATATCGGTTATATAGTATGATATTCTATTTACATATATATATTATATTATATATATATATATATATATACATATATAATATAAAATTATATATATATATATTTTAAATATATTATATATATATTATATATTTATATATATATATATATATTTAGTCTTCCCACTTACCTAACGTTGCCCATGTTCTCCCTCGTATAGATAATGCCGCCAAGGGTGATGACCCAAAGTGATGGTCGGCCTGCTGCCGAATCACTAAGAGGGGGAACAGGTGAACGGGTTGGTAGAGGTAAAAGGGGTAGAAGACCTAAGGAAGGTAATGATGAGCGTGTTGATGAATTGAATGGTCAAGGAAATGACCATGATATGGGAGCTAATGGGGGTGTAGAGGGAGTCAATAGGAATGTAGAGAGATCCAATGGGGGTGCACCCAACTTCTCAACGATCATTGCCCAACAATTGCAGAACCCTCTACCCGCCATGTTGGCTCAGGTTAGTAACCGAGAAAATATTAGAAATCAGAATGGTAATGTAGTTAATGAGAACGTTCAGGATAACGTTAGGAATGTGTTAGTGAATGGCAACCGGGTAGGCTGTTCATATACGGAGTTCTTAGCTTGTAACACTAAGGAATATGATGGTAGGGAAGTGTTTGTAGTTCCTACTCGTTGGGATTGAGGAAAATGGAGTGCCTTTCTGTGCATGTTATGAGTGGTTGTAGTACTTGACCAAAAAAAGGTGAAATACACTGCTGGTTCATTTATGGTAATGCTTTAACGTGGTGGAACTCTCAGATTGCACGCTAAGTCGGGAAGTTGCTGTTAGTATGTCATGGAATGACTTTGAAGTTGTATGAGGATGCAGAGTTTTGTCCTGAGTCATGAGATTGCAAAGTTAAGAATCTAAGTTGTGGACTCATTGTCTGGTGGGGCTGGCCATGCTGCGTATACTGATAGGTTTCATGAGTTGGCTAGGTTAGTTCCACATTTGGTGACTCCTGAGAGTAGGATGATTGAGAGGTATGTGTATGGCCTTGCTCTACAAATCCGCGGGATGGTGGAAGCAATAGAGCCAAATACTATGTAGAAGGCAGTGTAGATTTTTGGTGCACTGACAGATAAGGCTGTGAGAAATGGATCAATTAAGAAGGTTGAGAAAAGAGGAAATATGGGGGAACCTAGCAAGGATAGGAGTGGAAGGGATGATAATAAGAGGACTAGGACTAGGAATATTTTTTGCTACCACTGTAAACCTTGTAGGAAGAGAGAATACGGGTACTTGGCCCAAGTGTACCACCTGCAACTCCTACCATGTACCCGATGGACCTTGTCGCACATGCTTCAACTATAACCGCCTAGGACATTTGGCAAGGGATTGTAGAGGTGTGCCGAGGAATGTGAATCCTATCAATGCTAGAAACCCAACTATTAAGGCATGTTATGAGTGTGGAAGTACCGACCATGTCAGGTCAGCTTGTCCTAGATTGAATAGGGCATGAGGCCTGGAAGAAAAATGTCCAAATCAAGTTGTTGCTAATAACGGGGGTCAGGGTTGTGGAAACCAAGGGAACCAGGATAGGGGTCGGGCATTCATGTTAGGAGCAGAGGAAGCTCGCCAGGATCCGAACATTGTGACGAGTACATTTACTTTGAACAATCATTTTGCCACTACCTTATTTGACTCTGGTGGGGATTGACGACGATAGTTTTGTTTCTACTACTTTTATTCACCCTTGGACCCCCCAAACCACACTAAACCAAACATTTTGGCTTAGAGCCCAGTGACTTAGGTTTCAGATATGAGATTGAGATAGCTAGCGGGCAGCTAGTAGAGATTGATAAAGTTATTAAGGGTTGCAAACTAGAAATCGAGGGTTATGTCTTTGACATCGATTTGATACCTTTTGGACATGGGAGTTTTGACGTGACTATAGGTATGGACTGGTTGTCTAACTATAAGGCTGAAATAATTTGTCATGAGAACGTAGTAAGGATACTGATTGCGGGTTTTCACACTGTATATATAATATATAATAAAATATAAAATATATATAATCCAAAAACAACTATCAATGAAACCGAGAAGTAGTATAGAGTGTTCCCGGGTCGTTTATCCCCAACGAGGCTGGACTGGAGAATCGATATAGTCGAAGATTTGAGTTTGAAGGAGAAAAATGATTTGAGAATGCAGGAAGTCAAATTAAACAATAACAAACAAAAACGTTTAAGAAAATCCTAAAAATTACGAATTTAAGCTGAAAAACGGAAGCACGATTCCCGAACAAAGGGGGAAAACCTAAAATCTTTAAAAATAACCCTACGAAGAAATATTCACTTCTAAACTACTCTAGGGAACAAATAACGAAGAATGAAAAAGACTAGACCGAAAACGGAGCTCGTTTGACCCAAAAACGAGTCAAGACAAATTCCCGCACCCGGACCGTTCTTTAAAAAAGGAAAAGTTGTAAAAATGACCCTACAAAAATTTTTGTATTTTTCCTACAAACTATATGACAAAAGAAAATTTTCTAAAAAAGCAAAATATTTTTTTGATAATTTTTGTATTTTTTATGAATTTTTAAAACTTTTAACGAAATTAAATCATAAAAAATATTAAATGATTTCGAAAAATTCTGAAAAATTTACTAAAAATACTTTATACTATAAGGATCTTACGAAAAATGAAAAACACAAAACAGCTTAAGAAATAAGCCCGAAAATAAGCTTATTCAGTTTATAAGCTTATAAGCCAAAACACCCTTATATATTAAACCCCTTGAGTCTTTAACGAAAAAGACTAAGGGGCCTAGTAGGTAAGTGATGTTATAAAAGGGGAATGTTATCGAATTGGTCACGGGGTTCGAGGTCTTGGTCACCGGGACCAATTGTTTTCCTTATTTTTCAAAACTCAAAGAAGCAAAGTTGTTAAGGCTCGTGGGGGGCTTAACATCTTGTCTTCTACAACTTTACTCGAAAAAGCTTTAAATAAGCTTAAAAGTTAAGTTTTAAAAGTGACAGTTTGGCTTTAAACGGCTTTTAAGAGCTAGTAATAAAGGCTAGGGCAATTGGTCTTCTTATGGTCGAAATAAGACTAGGTGCTAGAACTTGGGCTGAAATAAGCAAAAGGGATCTAAACTAACTTAAATAAGCTAAAAAAACTAAAAGGCTTCAACCTAATAAGCTGGAAAAAGCTTATGTAGACAGAAACTTAATAAAACTTAAAGGGCTAAAAAGAAGACTAAGGTGGGCATTCAAATAAGCTAGCAAAAGGGAAATTAGCAAACAAAACTATCAACTAACTTAAATAAGCTACTAGGACACAAGTGAGCTTATGAAATAAGCTCAATAAGCCAGAAGAGAAAAATAAGCAATCCTACACCTAGGGCATTCACAAACAGTCAAAAGCCAAGTTTGGGCTTAAAAATAAGCCAACAAATAAGCTCACTAAAGTCTGAAACCTTGAGGGCTTATTTAAGAGCTTATAGACTCTTAAAATAAGCCAAAAACTTGGGCTTAAGAACACTAAATGACAAAGAAAAAGGGGCTTAAAATCTCCCCTTTGCACCAGGGGAGATTTAAGCTAAACTGAAGTAGCTTATTTGACAGCTTGTTAAAAGCTGTCAAATAAGCTCTAAACAATAAAATAAGCTTAAACAGATGGAGTATTATAGCAAATGGGCTTGTGCACCAATTTTCAGCCTCTAAAAACCATTTTAGCCTGCTTATTTTTGATGGTGAAAAAGGCTTTTGTCTTTTTTTAAAACTGTTACAAAAAGAGACTTGGGTGTTTTTGACTTACTAAGTCAAAAGACCCAAGGTGTTTGCAGCCCCTTTTTTTACACCACAAAACAAACCTTTTTGACACTTTAACTCACACTCACAAGTGCTTATTCAAATAAGCACTTGTGGTATTCTTTAAAAGTCACAGTTTAACAAAATGGTTTATAAAAACTTAAAAAAACAATTTTAAGACTTAAAAACTTTTAACAACTGCTTAAATGAGCTTAAGAACTTAAGCTGAACCTAACTAGATGACCCCAACCCATGCCAAGACCAATTTGACCCGTTTTAAGTGTTATCCCAAACACCCCTTTACCAATTCTATCCCAACTAAAATGAGCTTAAAAACTGTTTTAAAAACTAAACAAGCTAAAACTTTTTATCTACTCACACTAATTTTCACCTAAGTAAGCCATTTGAACTATTAAATCTATAGCTTATTAAGAAAAATAAGCTAGTTTCTCTCCTAGCTTATTAGTACTTAATGACAGAATTAAAAGATGATGAAATCTAAGTGAATTTTAGACTAAGACAGCTTAAGACCATTGCAATTATAAGCTAGCTAAGCTAAACACAACAGGTTTAAGCATAAGAATTCATAAGAATAAGCACTATGTAATGAGCTATAAATGCTAAATTCTAAATTCTAAATTCAAAGAGTTAGAACCTGTGAGCTTGTAGTCTCAGCACTAAGCCACTCTTGTAGAGTGAGTGGCTTTAGAACCTGAACTTAATGGCCCCCAAAGCCTCTAAACCTGAGCTATAAAGCTCAATAAGCTAATTTAGCTTATTAATCCTTGTTGCTTCCAAAATGAACCTCATGAACTCAAATGTCATTGTTTTGATGTAAATGGACTTAAATTGAGTAAATGAATTGATTAAACACAAACTTTCACTGAATTTGAGCTTATGAACAAGAATAAGCTCAAATGAGCTTATTGAGAGCTTATGAAGTAAAAATAGCTTAAATTTTCATTAAAGTTGAGAATTACAAGTGCATACAAAGAAAGTAGCTTAAAGACACTTAAACTATTTTAAAAACTATATTAAAACTGACTTAAAAACTACATATCAGCCACAATGGCTTTACAAAGCTATTTATAGGAAAATTCGACTTGGTTCTTGTGTCTTCTCTTTCTTGTCTTGTGTTTTCTTGTAGACACACAAACACAGGTGTGTTTGTTTTGTGAGAGTGTTCACAGCCTCTAATCTTAGCCCTTCAATCTTCAAAAATCCATCTTGGTCGTCGAAATAGGTCTTGGGAGGTGTGGGATTGCCAACTTGGCACATTTGTAGCTGGGAAAGGTAGTGGAGGGGGGGAAATTGATTACCCATGGTGGTGGTGGTAATCTACAGGGTAAAAATGGGGTTTTACACCCGTGAGTTGTGTTGGGAGGGAAAAAACGAGCGGGAAAGTCTGTTTGAGAGAGACAGAGTATAACTTTTGGGGAGTTGACATGTTTGGCCCCTCATGGTGTTTTGTTGGATTGCACCTATGGTCCTTGTGGTGTTATAACTTTTGGGGACTTGGCAGAAATAGTCCCCAAAGGTTATAACACCTTTTGCACCACTCGTCCTTTGGTGTACAAGTTAGGGGAGTTGGCAGTTTTGCCCCCCACTTGTTACATTGCTTAAATGGCAATATGGCCCTTCTCGTCTTTTCTCCTCTTTTCTTTTATAAATATAAGTTTAGGGGTTTGGCAATTT
>BQNB010186647.1:0-12109 GCA_026074375.1 Tanacetum coccineum
CAAGATTTGATGGACTATCAGTTAGCATGTGATATTCGGGTATAGAGAAGACAGTAATGAGGCTGCTTTTGCAGTTGCTGTAGTGGAGAAGATTTATGCACATGAGTCATTGACTTTCAATAATACAGTTGCTTGTGAGGTAATTTCCAAGTGAAAGGTTGGATTGAACGATGATTGGGTTGCTCGGTCAGATGTGTATGTGCTCATCAACGGTTACAGGAAATGCAGTGACGATAACGATAGCTATTACTGGGAGTATACACTAGGTATGTTCATACATCTATTTCTGTATATAGATGATATGGTTTTTTCTTGCGGATGCAAGGTTGAGATCTGGGCTACCAAGGGTTTGCTGGATAAAGCAAAGGGAAATGTACTTGGTATGGAGATCGTCAGGGATCAGAGTGGTAATACTCTGAGGGTGTTACAGTCCAGGTTTTACAACGGGAAGTTGGTACATACTTTGTTGGAGGGACACACCATACTGTCATTGGAGGGTAGTCTATCAGGGGATTGTGATGTGGAAAAGAATGGTAAGTGGTCATGTATATATGCGGTTGGAAGCCATGAGTATCAGATGGCCTGCACGAGACTTGACATAGCATCGACAGATGTAGGTATGTTAGATAAGTTTGATCATGGATTACAGACAAACGTACAGGTTTTTGTGGATTTTTCACTACGCCATGGGAAGATCGATCACTGTTATGGGTAGATAAATCACAAGGTACGGGTTGATGATACGGGGATATATAGGAAGCTTGAAAGCTAATTTACAGCACATGGAGGCTTTGTCAACAACTGAAGCGGGATATATGATGTTTACTGAGGCTTGGAAGAAGGAAATATGGCTAAAGGGACTCTTGACAGAGTCAAGATATGAGCTAAGGTTAGTAGCAAGTATTGCTACTGGTGCCTTGGTAAAAGGTGGTTCCCGTTTGAGGTTCCAGCACAAGTCAAGGTTGTTGCGTATCGGTTGACTAATAGTGATACTAAGGTGGAAATTGTTAGATATAGTATTCACTTTAGTTAATAGGTTGGGGGGTTTAGTGTAAAGTTAACTCTAATTATAGCCATATTAGGGTTGTTGGGTTTCTTTACGGCCCAAGCCCATCCTCCCCCTCATCTCTATTACAGGAGGTGGGGGGAGGGGTTTGTACTTCATTCTTTCAAACCTGTTTGTTATCTTCCTCATCTCTATAAATGGAGGTAGGGGGAGGGGTTTGTACTTTATTCTTTTCTTTACTCAATAAACATGTAATATTGAGGGTTATTTTTTTGTGCATCTTTCCTTTTTCTATCATAAATAATCTTTTAGGTTGTGTTCGTCTTCAAGATCAGATTTATTCCTCACTAGTAACCAGGTTGTTGGGTGATCGAATCTTACAAGTATGTTTGCAACATTGATATACCGCATAATATGTACAAATTAAGCGACATCAAGGCAGAAATAGAGGATAAGTCAGGAGCGATGAAGTTAACTATTCCTAAGTCGAAGCCAGACGAAATTAACTATAATGTCAAAGTCAATGTTACCCCCCTAGAAAATAACTTCACTCTGGATATCAGCTCTAGCTCTCGCTTCCTATCTTGTGTTTCAATAATCTATCATATTAAACCTGTATCAACTTCTTTTTTATTAGTATTACATTGGTTTGTTTCGTTTTCATCATACAATGAGAATAGATGCAATGTTCAGTTTGGTACACAAACAATCAGAATTCAGAAGCATTTGAGGAGGTATGCTGAGATGTATAATGTGGTTGGGGTTAATGCTGTTACGTTTGCGGTTTCGGTTGATAATGTTATTGGGTTTGATTTTGGTAGGAAGTTGGAGAGGAGAGTTTGTCAGGAGGTTGTTGAGTGGGTGGAGAGGAAGGAGGAGGATGGACGGGAGCGGGTCGTGATGTTTCATACTTTTAGTAATACGGGTTGGTTTGCGTATGTTGTTATTTTGGGTCCATTGAAACTATTTTTCTGACAAGTCGCCTTTAGACAATGGGCACTCAAAAAAATAGCATGCGCAACGATCCACAGAAACATCACAAATAGGACATAATATAGATGGAATAGCTAAACCTCTTCTAGATATATTCATAGATAGTTGGAAGACATCTAAACGCCCTTCAGGCCAATATGAAAGTTTATCTTAATTGGCACTCTCCTTAATACATCTAGTTTGAGTAGGGGACACATTTAGGAGAGACGAATATCATCAGAGCCGTCCTAATTGGAAGAAACCGAAAAACGGCACCAAGAGACCCTTCTAAAGGACACCACCGACCAATCTATCTTGAGATACCCCAAGCTCTACTCTTTCCAACCGCACCAAAAGATCCTCCATCTGGGAATGCTTCGCGCCACCTCTCGGAGAACGCCTAAAAGAAGACGAGAGGTTAACATGAGCCATTTTAGAGGCCACACTAATCCCTTTATCTTCCTCCAACGCGTATAACCGAGGGAAACTATGATTTAACTTAAACCTATATCAACTTCTTTTTTATTAGTATTACTTTGTTTTGTTTTCATCATACAATGAGAATAGATGCAATGTTCAGTTTGGTACATAAACAATCAGAATTCAGAAGCATGTGAGTAGGTATGTTGAGATGTATAATGCGTTTGGGGTTAACGCCGTTATGTTTGCGGTTTCGGTTGATAATGTTATTGGGTTTGATTTTGGGAGGAAATTGGAGAGGAGAGTTTTTGAGTAGATTGTGGAGTGGGTTGAGAAGAAATAGGAGGGTGGTCAGGAGCGGGTGTTGGTGATTCATACTTTTAGTAATACGGGTTGGTTTGCGTATGTTGTTATTTTGGGTTTTTGTACTGGTGTAGGCATTATTTTTACGCTATTTTGGGTGGATGTAGCATCTCTCTATTATTATTGTATTTTGACATAACGGATGGTTTGCAGGGTGTTTTTGATTGCTTATTATAACATTTTACATGGTTATTGCATTTCAAGGGGGTGTTTGTATTACCTTATGTGATGGGCTTGTGGGCATATTGTGAATATGATAAGCTCATTTTGTTTATGGCTATAAGTCAAGTCGATAAGCTCATAAGCCATAAAAAAATTAAGCTTATAAGCTTATCAATTTTCCTCAAGTTTACAAGCCCTCGAATAGAGCTAAGATGAACACCCCCTAACATACATCACATCAGTAGTTTTGCATTGGGTTTGTATATTGTTTTCTTGTGGTGAAATAAATTTGTTTTGGATAATAAGGGTATAAAATTGGTTGTTGTGAAATGTCATGAATATTTAAGAGGGAAGTGTAGGTTATTATAAGTTGTTTATTTTAATATGTTTATTTAAATTTAGTTATAAGTTGTTTAAGGTAAGTTTTTGATAAATAAATTGTATTTGCTATATTTAAATTTGTGATATACAACACTATGATTCTCTTAAGAATCGGTAGCGAAGCAACAACTAAACTTGGATTATCAAAGATAAGAATAATAACTGAAAGCTTAATGTGTTATTGATGATAGATTCTTACAAGAGAGAATTAGGAACAAGTGTTTTCACACACAAATCATTTAACTAAAAGAAAATGATCGTTATTTATATGTGAATGGGAAGTAAAGGCTTGTATGTTCTTAGTGGTTGACTTATGTTAACTCCCAAATTGCTCATAACACTCAACCCCCCTTGAAAATGATATTGTCCTCAAGATCATGAATCAAATGAACAAGCTGATGAATATCCAACGTGCAACCGAGTGAGCAAGCTGATAAGTAAGAAGTAAACATACCGCAAGTTACATCCAGTCTTTTTTTGGGACAGACTAATACAATAGACATAGGCAATAGTGTTTGACTAAACAAAACAATGGTGTTTGTGTTTGTATCACTAACAAATTTAATTTGGTCCTGTGAAGATATGATATCAAAACATGCATGTTAAAGAAATGATGAAATTTGTAACAACGGCTTGGCAAGTGTTACTTCCAGCAAGTCGTAATAAAGACCCCAAAAATTCAAGAACTGTCCGACTTGGCTTAACATCCCAAATACTTCAAAATTTTAAACAACAAACACTTCATTCCAGCAAGTTTCAATATTGAACCGAACCTAAAGTACACCTACATACAGAGAATGCAACAGTGGCAAAATTATGGCCTATAGCCATCTCCCGCCAGATGTTGTTATGGTAAGTGATAGACTCTAGTGCTGACACATTTTTGCGTTCAGTCTCCAACTTTCTTTGTCCTATATTCCTCTCGTGACTGGTTGCATTGATAGTGATTACTCTAAAGGTGATCAACGGCTAAAATGGAATTATTTGTCAAAACAATGGAATAGAGACTTCAACGGGATTAAACTTGAGGGTGAGGATTAGATCACTGTTTAAAATGGAAATACTTTAAAACACTTCACGAATACTAAACCCATCACTCATTTTTTTTTTTTTCTTTAAAATTTATATTTATTTTTAAAATCACTCTCAAACACTACAATTACCTACCATAAATTACTCGCGGAGCGTAGTAATGTTTTATGATAGGAAGGCTTGTAAGTTCTGAAGACAATTCTCTTGAATTCACCACACAAGGCAGCAAGCTTTATATTAAATATTCACTCACGAGTCATGATTAGAGTAAAATGGATAAGAAAATGTCCACTTTGAGTTTACATCATGTCTATACCGCTAAGTTTATTGGAATATAACAAAACCATATGAAATCAGATTTTTTACTGATATCTTACTAATAGTAGGGGTTTATTGAAACTGTTTGTTGTCACACACTACTGCACTATGTCAGGTTTCACACGATATTGCATAATATTACAAATGATATGAACAGTCATTTGGTCATGATAAAGCAGCCTTTGCTTAGGATTCAAATTTATTGGTTTTAAGCTTAATGGTCTTGGACACTAAGCTTATGGATGACGAAAGTGTTCATGCCTTCATGGTAATTTGAAAAATGTATTACAATACACTTGACCAGAGTCACTATTGTTGGATTTATCGTAGTCGGATAGCAGTATACGTTATGAATAGTACCTTATTGGGGGCACACGCGTTAACACTTAGGTTATGTCTTTACTTCATCGCATAATGATTTAATAGTTGCTTAATTATGTTAATTGTTTACTAGCTATTAAACAAATATTGAAATAACTGAATGACTAAAATGACAAACCCAACCAGTTGTTGGGTTTCACTGTTGGCACGAACCATATAGCTGTCTAGAAGGGGGTTTTGAGATAATTTTTAGAGCAATAGGGATAAATATTTGCAATTGTGATATATAATTATGAGGGTATCCTAGTTTATCTAAAACTAAGGTTAGAGGGCTATATAAACACCCTCTCCTTCTCATTTAATTGATTCATAATATACAATTCATAA
This sequence comes from Tanacetum coccineum, assembly GCA_026074375.1. Classification (NCBI taxonomy): domain Eukaryota; kingdom Viridiplantae; phylum Streptophyta; class Magnoliopsida; order Asterales; family Asteraceae; genus Tanacetum; species Tanacetum coccineum. Next base: position 5,363 of record BQNB010186647.1, read on the forward strand.
CACATACGATATATATACTATATCCTAAAAGTCAGCCAACTAATAAATCCCTATTATCCCATTGTTGCGATTGCTACTGTTACATGCATGCATCTTGTAGACTCTAAGTCATAGTCGTTGATATCTATTGTCTGTCGATAGATGAGATGTGTTGTGTGACTTATCTACCTATTCGATACGCGGAGCTTGTGTTTGCTAGATCACATGCATCTCAGTGCGCATCATTCGATTTAGTCATAGAGCGCTATGTGGGACAAACTTCGTTCAGCATGATATAGAGCCATTGAGTACTAGCCTTGCGCTCGGTTGATCACGCCTTCTGCATACCAGTTCGCGCGCTTATGCATCCGCGTATGTTATAATGGTATCACTGAACTCAGTGAGTTCAACACTTGGAACCTAAAGTGTTTGAATTTCCGTAACTTGTTAGCTGTTATAAATTTGATACTTATACGAATTGACATAGGTTGTGGTGTGTAATAGCTCATTGATGTGACAACAATAGGGATATCTAATGCTATATCTGTAGAGCTGATTTAATGTATAGGTTATTGTTAGGTCTATCTGGACTATAAGATACCTCCACGGCTCATACATGGAGGTGTATTGGTTTCGGTAGAGTGTCATCGTTGGTGTATAATCTCGAATGTATTTTGCGGTGTGTGTGTGTAATGTTTTTCTACTCCTTCTATCACACATACATATTTCTTTGTTCTCTATCATTCTAATATGGCTTACTTCTTGTTAAATCCTCCCCGACCTTGGATCGTCTCTAGATTAGTGATATCTCTATGATGTACAACTTGGCTATCAGAGCTAACCAGGGTGTGTTTTGTATTGTAGTTGTGTTTGTTTGTTTCGGTCTGTCCAGCTTATTTCTAGCTTATTACAGCTTATGTTAGATTATTTCGTGGGCTTATTTTCTGGGAAAAAGCCACGAAAGTGTTTTGGTTGTTGGTATTTTGCTTACTGTCTACATAACTGGTTTTTATTTCTAGCTTATAACATATGTATGTAAGCTTTTTTTTGGGCTTATAATTATTGGAAAAAGCCTCCAAACAGTTCTCGTTTAGTTCTTATATGTTTTTTTTTGTATTATGGTTCAGAGTGTGCTGCTATAAAAATGTTGTTCAAGCTCAAAATAATGTGGCGCTTTATTGTTTTGATAAGTTTTTTTTTTCTTTTCGTACTGTTTTGAGGCTGAAAAAAAAGTAAACAAAACTGATCTATTTTTTTAGGCAATAGTAAAAATGTCTTGTACATTTGATGGGGTTGATTCGCCTTTTTTTATATCTCGTAGTTTTCATTTTTATCTTTAAGCTTCTTTTGCCCTCTCGTGGCGGGTTGCCATGGCGGTTTGTCATAGCGGTTTACGTGGTACGTTTAAGGACAGGGTGTGCGGTTTGCTTAATTATCATGGTTTGAGAAATGAACCTCTGCCAAAATCAAAACACTATGGCGGTTTTTTGGTAATGGCGGGATGTGAAGGTGTAGACTAGCCAATCAACTCGTACTCGATTGACGTGTTTTGTTCTGTTAGTGAGCCACGTAGAGGGGATTATTTTAGTCGCTTTCTTTCGTATTCATATTAAGATATCCAAGATCAAGATCAATGACGGTAAGTAATCATTTACTTATTGTACATACAGTATTTACGTTAATTATGTGTTATCTTATTGGGTTGGCCATAAATAGATCCATCCCGGCTGCGTACTTGTAGCTAAACTAGATCTACTAGAATGTTAATTCCCACAGTGGCATCACTGAGCCTACTGTTTTGCATTAGGGTTGACATTTTTAGAATTATATCATTGTCTGTTGATTGTTCTCGCTAGATTTTAGATTGGCATATATTATATTGATCTGCTCTGGTTATGCGCTTAATATGTTACTTTTAATGTTTTCTCTGCAAATATGCAAAGATTTATGCAAACTTGTCATGATTAAAGTAAAATTTGTAGTCTAGTTTCTTTGAATCTATGATTGCTACTATGTAAAAGAATTAAATTTACACGTTAATTTAGACAGATATGTTTCTTTTAATAATAGGATCACACTATATCTTTAAAAGATCTTTGATTTTATTATATGGTAACTAAAAAATCTTTTCTTTTTAGAAACTAAGCTATATATTTAATATTTTAGTCTGATTTTGTTTCTTTAGTCAGGCCTTAGACCTACTCATCACTTTTAGGATGAATGGGCGTGATCAAGGTAATTAGATGAAAACTAGTGAAGGTGGAGTCTTATGGTTCTCTATGGTGGAGAGACATAATCGGCTTGAGTCGTGCTTGTGCTACAATGTTTACTTGTATAATTAATGTCTATCTTTGTATTAATGTGTATGCTCTGTATGGATGTCGCGAGATTTTGTTGTACGCTGTGCAGTTTTTGACGCTGTGTAGTATGAAATATGCAATATACTGGGATAATGCTTACTAGTGTTAAGATTGATGTATTAACAAGTCATATTATAATTATGTTTCAAATACTATGCTCTTTTTGACATCTTTTTATTTGTCTCTCGTGCGCAAATTTTAAGATTTTTTGAAGAAATTTATAAGACTATAAATATATGAATACTCATGTTTTCAATGGTATTAAAACGAAACTGGACGCTAATGGACTAAGTGGGATATGTCCGGCTCATACACTGAAAGAACTAGATATAATGAGGATGTATTAAGGCAGAAGTCGTTATTTTTACGTACATTTTACTTATAAGGAAAGAAATATTTCGGTTTTTTATACTAGCTTCGCGGGCGGACCATGATTTTCCGCGTTTCTTTGTGACAATTTTTCGATTGTGGAAGTTACCCATGAACCATGGCTATGTCATATACAGTGTCACTAGTATAGTTTTTTAAATATTTAGTGATACAAAGTTGTTTTTGCATGCCTCTTTGTACACGGCTTTTTAATACTTTATGTGAATTCCCTCTTGAATATCTTTAGAGTGCTATTGCGTAGTCCAACTCCATGATACATTGTGCTCAGAATTGGGATTTTGACGCTTGGTCAGATCCTTCAGGGCGACTACTCAAACCATTGGCGAGATTACTCGGGTTGCTCGCGGTCAGACTTTTGATGATTTATTGCAAGTTTTTGCTGTTTCGACTGTAATTTGAGTAGGGTTCAGACCTTGGACCGTTAAGGCATAAGATGATGATACTATACATCGCTCTGTAACATATATTAATGAGTTTACTTAGCTTTTGACTAAAGTATCATAAACTCTAAGAGTTGCATATTAATATGCAAATTAAATGTTCGACGCTTATACCTCTCTTGCCCTACTTTTTTACTCCAGCTGGTCAGACCTTTTTGGTTAAATATTGGCGCGGGAGGTCCGCTTGTGATATATTAGTCTTAATTAGTAAGAATTTGTATTGTAGTCTATATTCTATTCACAGAATTAAATTCATCGAAATACTTTAAATTAAACTTTCTATGTTTTGAATTTATATTGTGTTTTGGCAACTCATAGATTCTCATAAACGAAAGTTGTATTTCTTCATGAGAAGACATACCATAGCGTCTGCGCTTTTTTTCCTTCGGAAAAAGTATAGGATGTGAGACTTACCTGCTATCTCTTTTTTCATTGGGTGACTAAGATTAGAGTGGATTAGTAATTGAAAATGTTTAATTACAGTTTAAACTTAAACCTACTGTCTTTGCATTACCTTCTTTTTAGATTTAGAAATAATTTTGGGATATAGATCAATATATTCTTGGAGTTTAACTAGAGATACATTTTGTCTGTTATAGTGATCATAAAATCTATGACGCATCTGTGCACTTGTCGTACGATGTTGTGTTTTAAACCGCGTGGTACAGAGTAATGAAACTTGCTAGCATGGTCTTTCATAGGTAAATCTTTTATCTTGACTCGTTACATTCCTTATCAGTGCTAAACCCTTGTAGCTAGGGCAAGAGGAACCGCAATGAAAGGAGACATTGCATGCGTAAAATAGTTCAAGTGTAGAACTGAAAGCTTATGATATTGACTAGTCCCTCAGTCTACATAGTTAGAAAGTTGCATGTTATCTCGTTTCAAATACCTAAGTACAGCATTGCTACTTGTAGGCATTTGTGCGATAAGACAGTAAATAGAAGATAAGTTATTTTGCTTTCATAACTCGGTAATTTGTTAACACTTACAAGTGTTGACTAGTATCCAGTGGTGAGCTTTGTGATTTTTACTATATGAAAGACTTTCATGTTTATGTTGTATAAATTCTGAGGGGTAGCTAGCAAAAATTTGCATTTTACCTTTGTTAGTTGCCTATTATTTCTAGTTCCATCTTGAAATCATTTATTACTTTCTGATATATGAATGACTAATTGTTTTGGAAAATTTTTGTATTTGTGTTATTTTAGTATATATGATAATCCTGTATTGCTTTCTGATGTATGGCTTTTTTCGTAAGCGTCTATAGTGACTGAGAATATTAAATATATCTCACGAACTGTCTTATTAAACGTTTTATGGTTACTTTATACTTGTACTATCTATGACAACTTTTTCATATGTTTCAATTGCTTGTTGAGCGTGTGTCGTAATTGTTATTAAATATAATATTAATGTCCTGTACCACAAGTGGGAGAAATGCGTAGTGTGTGGGACAGGAAAACAACGTACATTTTAAAACGTTTATTGTTATTGGTTTCTCTTGACCGCAAGATAAGGAAGCATTAGATTATTTCGTGGGCTTATTTTCTGGGAAAAAGCCACGAAAGTGTTTTGGTTGTTGGTATATGCTACTGTCTACATAACTGGCTTATTTCTAGCTTATAACATATTATGTAAGCTTATTTTTGTGGGCTTATATTATTGGAAAAAGCCTCAAAACAGTTCTCGTTAGTTCTTATATGTTTCTATTTTGATTATTGGTTCAGATCTGCTATAAAAATGTGATTACAAGCCAAAAAATTTGGGCTTATTTTTTATAAGTTTCTTCATACCAGTTTGGCAAAAAGAAAACAAACAGATCTATTTTTTTAGGAAAAGTAAAAAAGTATTGTACTTGATGGCGGTTTGGCCACCGTGGCGGTTTGCCATGGCGGTTTAGCCACCGTGGCGGTTTGCCGTAGCGGTTTACCGTGGTGGTTTAGGACAGGTGACGGTTTGCTATTTATCATGGTTTGCCTAAAACAAACCTCTACCAAATTCAAAACCACATGGCGGTTTGGTAATGGCGGGTTAGGTGCAGTGGCAGTTTGCTTGTTGTGGCGGTTTGGATAGTGGTGGCGGTTTGGTTTAAAGGTAGCGGTTTGGTGGAACCACAACCCAAACTGAGTCAACTCGGTATTTACCGAGTTGACCCGGGTTAACTCAACGAGTCTGGCCATAAAAAGTCAACAGAAAAGTGATGAAGCAGAAAGACAAAAGACTTTATTGACTCGAACCAAACTACAACAACCCATTACAACAATCAACAACATCAATAATCCACAACAAACTACCTATCCCTTCGTCACATTTCAATAACAACAAATCCATGTCTAAGTACTATTTCCCATCATCACATAAAATATCACAACTCCATCTCCATATTCAAACAACAAGACTCGAAAATTAAATGATAGAAGATCTCAGATTTATTTCTTTCGTGTTGTGACACAACTACCGTGATCTAACAAGACCAAACACAAAAGTAAAACCTCATCATCGATCCTTATAGGTTACAAACCTCTTTCAATATACGAAAATAAAGAAAGACGAATAACAATTATGTTATTGTCAATCTTGGTTTCGTTTGAGACTCAAGACACCCACAACGAATGAAAGAACCTACCCGAGACCTCCTTTAAAAGATCTTAAAGCCAAGTCTTGTTTGTATCTTTGATCGTGTAACTGAAACGAAATGATAAAGAGTATGCATATGAGAGTGGCACCAAGTATTATTTTTGTGTTGGAGAGATTGTGCCTATGTGAGTTGTGAGTTTGATGATTCGGTCAATAGCAGATAAAGAGATTAATGTGACTTGATCTCTCTAAGTAACTGCTCGAATAGAGGATGAGAGAAAAGTAAGGCAGTTGATAATTGAGATTAGGTTTAGGTTGTGAATTTGTTATGCTCTAATCCTAAGACAGTATTATAAAGTGTATGGACCAGGTTCTAAGTTTTTGGAGTGGGTTGATACTACAAATGATAGCAGGCCAGGATTAGCTTAAATAATTTAGGCTGCATTTATTTCTACTCGAGATAGGCTTGCGCTGGTTTGAGAACAGATTAATGGGATGTCTTAGATATTTGATTTGGGCTGTTATACTATTCATTGGACTAATGTGTGTTATATTAGGCCAAAATTAGTTATGTTGTAGCTAATTTTTATGGCTAATGTTATGAATTAAGCCGAGTATAAAACGCTATCATGACAAGTTAGACTAGACGATGTTTATCCGTTAACGACAATTAAAAACAACATTAGTCCTAGTTTAACAACATTAAACACGAACAACAACACAACAAACATGATACATAACACTAAAAAGATTCGAATAAGATTCACTAAAACGACAAACGACTAAAGATTTGAATTACGATGACAAGTGATCACGAAGTTGATTTGGTATCCCTTATCTATACCTTAAAATTGATCCGCTCTGACTATACCTTAAAATACATATAATATAATAAAATATCAAATATATAGTAAGGATAGTCTAAAAGCAGAGTCAATGATACCGAGAAGTAGTATAGAGCTTTCCCGGGTCGTAAATCCCCAACGAGGCTGGAATGG
>BQNB010186649.1:0-12109 GCA_026074375.1 Tanacetum coccineum
TTGATGATTACTCTCGATTCACATGGGTTAAGTTCTTAAGGTCAAAAGGTGAAGCTCCAGATTTCATAATCAAGTTTCTTAAGATGATCCAAGTGTGGCTTAAAGTGACTGTCCGAAGAATCAGAACAGATAATGGACTTGAATTTGTTAATCAAACTTTGTGTGAATATTATGAGAAGGTTGGCATCTCTCATGAAACATCTGTTGCTCGCTCTCCACAATAAAATGGTGTCATTGAAAGATGTAATCATACGCTAATTGAAGCTGCCCGCACAATGTTGATTTACGCAAAAGCTCTGTTATTCTTATGGGCAGAAGCAGTTGCTACCGCATGTTACACCCAAAATCGTTCCATCGTACGTCTTCATTATAGCAAAACACCATATTAGCTTTTACATGACAAACCTCCCGACTTATTATTTTTCCATGTATTTGGTGCACTCTACTATCCAACAAACGATAGCGAGAACTTGGGTAAGTTACAACCGAAAGCTGATATTGGTATTTTTATTGGCTATGCACCCACAAAGAAAGCATTTTGAATTTATAACTGACATACCAGACGCATCATTAAGACAATTCATGTAGACTTTTATGAGCTGACTGTGATGGCTTCTAAACACAGCAGTTCAGGACTCGCACTTCATGAAATGACTCCTACAACAATCAGTTCAGGACTCGTACCAAACCCTCCTCCTTTAAGACCGTTTGTACCACCTTCAAGAATTGATAGGGATATTTTATTTCAACCTCTGTTTGATGAATTACTCACTCCCCCACCTAGTGTTGATCACCCAGCCCCTGAAGTCGTTGCTCAAATTAATGAAGTAGTAGCTCTAGTGTCCGCTGTATCAACCGGTTTACCTTCTTCAACAACTGTTGACAAAGATGCACCATGTTCTAGTAACTCTCAAACAACACCAGAAACTCAACCTCCCATCATTCCTAACAATGTTGAAGAAGACAATCATGATATTGAAGTTGAACACATGTATAACGATCCGTTCTTTGGTGTTCCAATTCTAGAAATCCCTTCTGATCAATCTTCATCGTCGGAATCTTCATACAATTGTGCATCCCGATCACCAAATTATTGATCATAATAGCAAATGTACTAAGGATTACCCACTTACAATGATAATCGGTGAACTCGCGTAGACCAGTTTCCACAAGGTTTGCAATTTACAAATAAGCTCTTCTTTTCTATTACTCACAACGATGCTTTCCTCACTGCTGTTGAACCCAAGACGTATAAAGATGCTTGGACTCAATCCTGCTGGATCGAAGTAATGCAAGAAGATCTCAATGAGTTCGAACACCTTGAAGTATGGGAGCTCGTACTCCGACCATATAAAATTATGGTTATTACTTTGAAGTGGATCTAACAATTAAGCTAGATGATCTGGAGGTATTCTAAAGACAAGCTCATTAGTGGCTCGTGGGTTACCGGGTCAAGATGATGGAATTAAGATTTGAAGAGTCTTTTGCTTCCGGTTGCAAGATTAGAGGCTATAAGGATTTTTCTCGCGTTTGCCGCTCACATGAACATGGTCGTCTACCAAATGGATGTCAAGATTGCGTTTCTAAATGGTAAATTACGGGAAGAGGTTTATGTTAGCCAGCCGGATAGTTTTGTGAATCTAGATAACCCTAATCATGTGTACAAGCTAAAGAAAGCTCTTTATGGGTTGAAACAAGCTCCACGTGCATGGTATGACATGTTGTCTTCATTCCTAATATCCCAAGACTTCTCCAAAGGCTCAGAGGATCCTACTCTATTCATCCGTAAGGGGAAGGCAAGGAATTACTTTTGGTACAAGTACATGTCGATGATATTATCTTTGCTGCATCTACACCTGAACTTTGTGACCTATTTGCTAAAATCATGTGTTCAAAATTTAAGATGTTAATGATGGGAAAAATCACATTTTTTAATAGGATTACAATTTTCAAAATCCAGGGCATCTTTATTAACCAGTCAAAATATGCCCTTGAATCTTTAAAAAAATACGGTTTTGATTCTTGTGACCTAGTGGATACTCCCATGGTGGAGAAATCCAAACTGGATGAGGATAAAGAAGGGAAAAGTTGTTGATCCATCACACTATCGTGGTATGATTGGCACCCTCCTTTATCTCATAGCCAGTAGACATGACATGTAATTTTCTATATGCAATGTGCTCGTATCAGGCCTCGGCGGCCTACCAAATACACTGTACATGCATCAAAGGACCTTCGATATTCTAAAAGGAACCGTTAATCGGGGACTATGGTATCTGAAGGATTCTTCAATTGCACTAACAACATTTACAGATGCGGATTATGATGGTTGTCAAGATACAAGACGTAGCACATCTGGTAGTATGCAGTTCTTGGGAGATAGACTTGTTAGCTGGTCATCAAAAAGGCATAAAAGCGTTGCGATATCCAGTACGGAAGCTAAATATATTTCTATGTCAGGATGTTGTGCTCAAATTCTTTGGATGAGATCATAACTTACCGACAATGGCCTTGGATCTAAATAAAATGTCAGGTCCAATGTACTAGAGATAACAAAGCACCCAATGCCTTAAGCTGAAACAAATGTTCAATCAATCCAGGTCCTAACATATAGACATTCATATACCTCACTTTATCAAAGAGCATGTTGAGAATGATATGATCGAACTTTAAATTGTCAACACAGAGTATCAACTAGCGGACATCTTCACTAAACCCCTATGCAGAGAAAGAATTGAGTTTCTTATCAATAGGCTGGGGATGCGAAGTTTTAGGCCTGAGACACTCAAACTATTGGCAGATGAAGTTGATGAATAGTGGTGGTACATATTCAAATATCATGTATAATATGTATATATTAAAACCATAAAAACAAAAAAGATTTTTCATTTTTAGAAAACTTTTATAAAAACAAAATACAAAAATATAAAACATTTAAAACTAAAGAAAAAATTAAAAAATCAAAAAATATAAAAAAGAGGTAATAATGGCATGTCTTCTGAAAATCGATAACATTTACGGTCTTAGAAATGTCATTAGATAATGATACGAGGCTGTAAATGAAGTTCAAGCAGAAGTTTAAATGTTTTTAAAACATGCCAAATGGCTTGAAGTTATTTCAGACTGTAACCCGGTCATCATCTTAAAGGCAAGTATTTCAAAAAGAAAACTTGACCTCTCAATGGGAATTTATTCTCGAACATGGTCAACTTTATGACCATGCAAAGGCTTGTGTTTACTTTGCAACACAACTCGTGCTTCCTATGTTTCCATAGGTGTACGTGTCAGTGCGCTTATGTGTTGAAATTAGAGAAATATTATTTTGGTGTTTGTTTCTCATAAATTCATCATTGCTTCATCAGAAAATGCTTTTTCATGACATTTGACTTCTCAAACAACGACTACAGCTCTTTAATTAGAAAACAGGTCATTGTTTGAGGGGGAGAAAGTGTCAAATATCTTCTTCAGAAAATCATTTGTTAAAAGGAATAGAGGTTTTTAAACAATAACGGAATATCATCATTAAGGAAAGTTAATTAAGTTTAGCTTTTGTGTGCCTTAAATGTTATTTGTTTATGCCTTGTGTGAGAATATGTGCAAATTTTCGTTGGTAGGTATATTAGTTAAAACCATAGGGACCAAATGTGCCTTAGTGATAACTTATTTATGCTTATAAACCTTAATACATCAAAAGTGCTAAACATATGAAAGTTTAGGGGGCGAATGTGTCAAAAACATAAAATGTTTATTATCACACCCACCCCACCGTCACTTCACACACACACAAACACACACTAATATTTCACACACACCCACCCTCGATCACTAATCCTTCAATCTCGATTTTCAGAACTATTCGTGCTTAAGGTATAAGTAAAACCATGTTTGTTACATCCAAAAGATCACTCTTCTCAAAGCAATTTGGTTTTTACCAAGTTTTGATTTTGAAAACCCTAATCTTCAAAATTAGGGTTCTTAAAATTAAAAGTATGTAAAAACTCAAATTGATAGAGGGGTTTTGGTGTTATAAGGTTGATAATGTCTCGTGTATTACAGTTTTTCATTTACATAACATATGAGTTTGTTTTGATTACTTCTTTATGTCGAGTTATGCGTTCTTGATTTTTTTTTATCTAACATGCTTGTGGGTTTTGTTAAGGATGAATGCTTTATGTGTAAATGAGTGTGTGTATGCGTTGATGTCCATATATGAGGTTGTTGATGGTTAAGAATTCATGAATCATTGATACGAGATGCTCGTTTGAATAACCTTGCTTGAATATTGTGTATGGAAGTTGCAAAAATGTTCTTATGAAAGCTATGAGGCTAAAATGGTTGAATTTGAGGTGAAAAACCAGTTGAATACTTAAATTAAAATTCAAAACTGTTAGAACAATCCAAATTCACAGGACTAGTTGAATACGAGTTGGCAGTTTTATTGTTTACGAATTTGCAGTATAAGTGTCATACGAATTTGCAGATATTCATAAGTGTCCGAATTAGCAACAAGTCTTCACCGTCCGAATTCGCAATATGCCTTTACTGTCCGAATTTGCAATATGATGAAGGACACAAATTCGCAGTGTATCTTTAGTGTCTGAATTCGCAACGTAATGTAGAACATGAATTCACAGAACCCTTTAGAGTCCGAATTAGCAGCTGTTCTTTAGGATACAAATTCGCAATTTGCATTAGGTTCCGAATTTGCAACAATATTAAGCATCCGAATCTGCAATAACATTTAGTGTCTGAATTCATAGTTTTCACCTTAAAACAAGATTCAATCATACTTAATGGATTCAAAATGGCTAACTATTATAAGCACATAGATTCTAATCAAAAGGTGACTTAAAAACTTGTGTTAGGTAGCAAATTTAAAATTGGTTATCTTTGAAATCTAATTAAGTTAAAATTAGATTACTTAAACTAAACCAATTTAAGTCCAATCTTTCAACGGTTATCTTTCTATATGTGTTACATGCATTAAGTGCCAATTCAGGGTCTCTAGATATAGTGTCTATATAAACGTGTTTATATATAAACTGTGTCGACTCTTTCTTAGCAGAATCATGAGTATCACTAAAGAACAACAACAAGCTTTGGACGATGCTCTTGTACCAAGAGAACAACGTCTCACGATTGGCAATTGCAACTACAGATTAAGCACTACATTAAAGCCCAATAAACCCACATTTCAGGTCGCTTTGGATGTTCTTTCACTTACTCCTTTTTATCAAGCCTTTCTGATCACAGCAAGTGTCCCTACAATCTACATGCAAGAATTCTAGAATACTGCTTCTTACCACAAGCACACCATCAGATTCAAGATGAACAAAAAGAGTTACTCTTTTGATCTAGACACTTTCAAGAACATGCTTCAGATATGTCCAAAGCTTCCTGGACAACATTTTGTTGATACTCCATTTGAAGAAGACATTCTTGCTTTCATGCGAGAACTTGGTATTCTGGAACTATCAAGCTTCTCTCTGATGTCAAGGTTGATTTGCTATCTCAACCTTGGAGAACATTTGCTACTATCATCAACAAATGTCTTATTGGTAAAGTTACCGAAATCGACACACTTCGACTTTCTAGGGCTCAGATTCTTTGGGGTTTATATCATCAAGAAAATGTTGACTTTGTCTACCTTCTATGGGAAGACTTAGTGTATCAGATCGAAAACAAGGAGTCCAAAAAGAACAAGTACATGTACTACCCAAGATTCACCAAGGTCATCATCAACCACTTCATGTCACAAGATCAATCGATTCTGAGAAGGAACAAGGTGGATTGGCACATGGCTAATGATGATCCCATTCTCACTACAATGAGGTTCATCCCTCAGCATGAAGTAGTTCAGAAATATGGTGCCATTCTTCCTGATTACTTAACAACTCAAGCAATGAAAGAATCCGAAGCATACAAGACTTACCATGCTCTTGCTACTGGAAAGGTGCAACCAAAACCAAAATATGTACGTCGATCTTCCAGGACAAAGACTGATGATGTACCCAAACCTTCCTCTGGTAAAAGAGTCAAAGCAACTGCTAAGGTAGCAAAGTCTGGAAAGAAAAATCAACCAACTATCAGATTGGACACTCTCTCAGATATAGCATTGACTGAGGCTGAATAATTAAAGCTAGCTACCAAATGAAGCTTAACTCAAACTCACATCTCTCAACCCAGCGGCTCTGGTGCACATAAAGGAACTGTTAAACCAGGGGTTCCCGATGTACCTACATATCGCTCAGATGATGAAGAAATACCATGGAAGTCTAGTGATGATGAAGATGATGATGAAGCTAACACAGGCACTGACGAAGATGATGACGATCAAGATGATGATGATAATGCTGATCAAGATAATGATGATGAAAGAACAGAATATGACAATGTTGGTGATGACTTTGTTCATCCAAAGTTCACAAACTTCGTCGATGATGTAGGGAAAGGAAAGATGCAGAGGGGTAAACGAAGAGAGAAGATAGCTTTTATCATAGGGTTCGGTTACCCCTATTCGTGCTGATCAAAAGATGATGATGTCAATGATGATGGAAAACTCAAGGTCGCGAATATTGAAGAGAAGAGATGGATGAAGACACAACAAATTATTCAATAGGCTGGAGGAACTGAATTTATAAGGGACATGAACAAGTTCAATCTAAGAGGACGAGATACTAATATAACATATGCTCATCCAGGATATTGTTTTTTTTTATTTTTTTTTTTTTATACTCAAACTACTCAAGTAATAGAAGTCACTCTTATGACCTTTACTCCAGTCAATCTGAAGGTCAAAAACAGAGTTCTTCCTGTTGTAAACTGGATTTGTTTCTAAACATGCTCTAACCCCCCTTTTTAATCTTGATTAGGTATTGACTCAATCTTTAATGTTAATACCGAGGCAACATCACTGGTAAACGTTCCGGTTACTACTCTTGTTGAGCCACCTATTTTGTCTACAACAACTCTTCCTCCTCCACCCACTCCTTTTATCTCAAACCTGCAACAAACACCAGTTCCCTCACCAGCAATCTTTCCAAGTTCCTCACTCCAAAATCTTCCCAACATTGTGCTCTTTATTCGAGGTTTGCCATGACTAAAAACTTTGGTAACGGAAATTCTCTGCTGAGTACAAGGGAAACGAGAAACAAATTTGCTGTGTGAATCAGTTTCATTATTATTCCCGACATTGTTGATGCATACCTTGCAATACAGTTGTATGAAGCGTCTCAAACAGCTGGTCAATTGCAATCAGACTACTCAGGATGAAGCTCAGCCGGAGGGAAACGAAGACTTCTCACTAAAACTTGATGTGACACATAAAGAAAATATCAGGACAAGCAAAGAAACAAGTTTAAGGCACAGTCTCCTAGATTTTGCCCAAAGAATTAAGAAGATGGTAGAACGAACAACTCGAAGCTGAGGTTAGACTGTTCATTATTGAATCCAAAGACATTTAATGTCATAGCCGCCACCTTTCTGCAACTGGTTGGAATGAGTAGTCTCTCTTTGATAAGTTGTGACGAGCAATAAGTCAATCCACAGATCAGATGAACAAACGAATCTTTACAATGCATTGGCTGAAGCTTACGAAAGTGACAAACCTATACTTGAAACATATGGTGAAACGGTCACATTTAAAATACGTTAAGAGGATGAGGATAAAGACGGAGAACCCTCTGTTGGATCAAACCGGGGGTCCAAGAGAAGAAGAGCTGGCAAGGAACCCGAGTCAACGAGTGCTCCAAAAGAAAGGACCACCAAGCCATCTGGCAAGTCAAATAAAGGGTCCAAATCTGATCACAAGTTTGCCGGTCAGTCTGCTTATGCAGAGGTGCCAATGCACACGACAGAAGATGTGGAAGAACCCACACGTCAAGAGTTTAAAACAGGAGTTACTGAAGATCAACCTGAGACCTCCTATTTTCCTGATTGGTTTCAAAAACCGGATAAACTTCCTTCTCCCGATAGTGACTGGAACAAGACTTTACCAGCAGCTCATAGGTCAACTCAACCTTGGTTAAGCATATTGGCTCGGAATGAAGATCCTCGTGAATTGTTTAATAAGGTGATGGACACTCTACTTGATTTATCAACATTTGTGATTAATAGACTCCATGTTGATTCTCTGGCCCCTGAAATACTCGTCGGTCCAACATTCGAGCTCATGAAAGGCACATGAAAAAGTCTGGTAGAACTTGAATATTTCCTTGAAGAAGTCTACAAAGCAACAACTGAACAATTGGACTGGATCAACCCTGAAGGCCAGCAATATCCTCATGATCTACGAAAGCCAATACCATTGATCCCAAATTCTCGAGGTCGTCGAGTCATACCTTTTGATCACTTCATCAATAACGATCTTGAGTATCTAAGTGGTGGTGATTCAAGCCGAAAATATGCTACTTTAGTCACGAAGACCAAAGCAGCAGATTACGGGCACATCAAATGGATTGAAGATTTGGTTCCTAACACAATGTGAAGTCCAGTGTTGGTTGACTATGACAAGCATGCACTCTGGGGTATATCACATTAGGGGCGAAAAAGACAACAATTCTATGGATTTATGGTTAACAGAGAATCGGCTCGCGATGTCTACTCCAAACGTAGAATCATTGCAGTCACCAAGCTAGAAATTGTCGAATGGCAGAATTACAAGCATCTTTATTGGATCACTGTTCGTAGAGATGATGACAAGCTATACAAATTCAAAGAAGGTGATCTTAAAAGACTTCGAATTTAAGACATCGAAGATATGCTGCTTCTTCTTGTTCAAGGCAAGTTGACGAATCTTACTGTTGAAGAACGCCTAGCTTTTAATGTCTCCTTGAGAATGTTTACAAGAAGCATTGTCATTCAAAGGCGTGTGGAAGATCTTCAATTAGGTGTTGAAAGTTACCAAAAGAAGCTCAACCTCACAAAGCCATATACGTACAGATCTGATCTTAAACGAAAAGACGCTTATTCAGCATACTACACTCCCAGATGATTCATTTATCAGAACAAAGACAAGAAGAACAGATTGATGCGTATCGATGAACTACATAAGTTTAGCGATGGTACACTCAATGATGTTCGGACTGCTCTTAATGATCGTCTCAAGGGAATTCGGATGCAGTATCTGCCACAGACCATCTGGAGACAACATGACAAAGAAAACGCAAGAGCAATGATCTATGCAATTGAGAAAAAGCTAAAGACAATGAGAATTATGCGGAGTTTAGAGAAATTTGTTGGTGGGAGACAATACGAGGGTGACTTGCGACTGCTGCAAAGGACCATATGATTTATCATATGATGTCCTCATCATAAAAGGTTAATCCTTGTGAATTATTAAAAACTTGTGAATTTCTATATATGTAGTGTAGACATTATGGTGATAATAAGTAGTGCTTGAGTACAAAATTTTCAAGACTTTCTTCGTAAATTCAAAAAAATTAAATTATTGTTCTCAGCACTATCTTATAAACCCTCAATAATTAAGGGGGAGCATTAAAATGTTCTAGAAGATTTTTTGTTAAACAATGTTGTCCCCAATGTTTAGTATTGATATCCATAATATCGAGGAATTAACATTTTTTGATAGGGGCGGAAAATGTGATTAAACTCAATCTAACTTGTATTGAAATATGATCAGATAAAAAGGACTCATTGACTACACGCTAGCATGTAATAAACACCCAATCAAGTGAAACTATTAAGGGGGCTTGCTTTTAGTGATAATGAAAACTCTCTAAGGTTAATTCTTTTGATATTTTATATCAAACACTTTGATTGAAATTTTTTCAATGATTTTGGAAGGATTGTGATGAAATACCTAAAAGACCGACCATGTACTTAAATTTATGGAGTTATAAGGCGGTTAGGCTTAGGTATTCAAATCCCACTATTTAGCTAGAACTGGAGGGATCTACCCAGGGATATCCACTAGTTAGTGTAGAAGTCCTTAGGTATGATACAAAAGGAGAAAAAGTGAGAATAGGAAAAAGTTTGCCGACTCGAGATGGAGCTAGAACTGGAATAACCCTAAAGCGTGTTAGTTATGAAGTTATCCTGAGGTAAGCGATTTTGTGAAGGAGGATTGAAGCATGAAAAAGAAATATAAGGATAAAGGGTGTAAAGGAAAGAGCCCTCCATAAAATTAGGCAGAAAATAGAATATAGGCGTCAAATACATAAACTGTCAGAAACACTAAGGTGTTGTCTGACATTGAAGACAGTCATGGACCCAGTGACGCTAAGCACAACCCTCCCTAGCCACTTAAGGTCTCTCAAAAGACTCTTGTTTTATTTCTCACGGAGATTACACACATTTCTATTGACTTTCTCACTCCGAGTTAGTTGATATTGAAAAGGTGGCAGTCTGCTCCAGCCTCCGATCACTAAAATCAAAGTGCACTATTGAGTCTAGAGCCAAAAGAGATCATCTACAAATCTCATTAGGACACTTTTCAAAATTATACTTGCTATCTCACACAATGTGAATACAACGAAAATTATACTAAGGAGTCCTATGAATTTCCTTGTGATTTTGCTGAACATCCCGAGTGAATATAATTACTCAGTGAAGATGGAAATCCTGCTTGAGTCAACATCAAACAAGCTCATGGTAGGTGACTTGTGCGAGTCTACATGAATCAAACTTGTGACAACTGGAAAGAAACGATGGTGCGATTCTATAAGAATCAAACTTGTTCCAGGTTATGAATTAACGGTTGATGATGAATTTTTGAAATGATTAACACTCTCGATGTGTCACAAAACCACTTTAGCAAGTGACACGTCGATTGATTTTCAAATCGATTTTTCTATTTCAATCAGTGAGACAGTAACTCACTGGTTCACTCTTATCGTGCTATCTGCTTTGAGACGTTCCGATAACGAGAACTGCTGAGTACGATGAATCTAATACACATGTGTTAGAAAGATTCAATACTACAAACTGGAAATCCTGTCAAGGAGATTCTTCTTTAATTGAATCTACCTGATCACAGGTCGATCCTCGCAAATTCGAAGGTTACTCTAACCGAACACCGGCGAATGACAAAGCCATATTCGTCCCCACGCTTTATTGCTAACTGTTTTAATGTAGGATACTTAAAGATGGAGGTAAAGGTACCTTGTTAGATGTTAGAAAAAGACTCGGTCACCCAGTGTATTTAACTATTTATTAATAGCTCGTAGTTAATAGTTTAACGTATGACTTTCGGTAATTAACCGGGTACTAATACCCGATATATTGTAAGAACTATATAAGCCTCTTCCAACTTTGGAAGAGGTAGCTAGTCATTATTCATTTTCCATTTAAACACACTTGTTTCTCTCTCTAGAAAACCTCTCATGTGTTTCTCTCTCAAGAAACTAGCCACGTCCAAGAATCGACCCCGTGTTATGATATATGATATACCACAATTGGTATCAGAGCTAATAGGATGATTAGATCGTATGTATATGCGATTTCTTTCTTGATTTAGATCAAAAAGAGTGCTTTTTAAGGTTGGTAACTCGTTTTTCTTAATTCTCCAGATTTTGATGTTTGTTATGTTAAAGTTTGGGTGTTACTAGTTACTATAGCCTTGTAGCACTGAGTTGTGTAAAAGAAATCAAGAGAAATCGTTCAAAAGGGTGATTTATAGGTGTTTTTTGGTGATAAAACTCGTTGTTCTTCGTGGAGAGTTGGCAGATATTCTTCGTGGCAAGTTGATTAAAAAGGAATAATTTATATAGTAGGTAACCAACTATCTGACATGGCGGGTTGCTTTCCACGACGAGTTACTAAGATTATAGGCAGCGAGTTATACAGGTTGAAGGCGGTTTGAATATGTTATTAGAAAAATACGAACAGAAGCTATGGCGGTTTGAAAACTCTACGGTGGGTTGCTCAAAATTGTACACGGCGGTTTGACAGCACGCTTCGCGGCGGTTTGGTACCACTGGCGGCGAGTTGTGCGACTGTTTGTGCAATTTGAAAGTTATTCAAACTTGGGACATAATATCACTTAAACACGAAACAAATACGTTATCCTCACCACTTTTAAAGTATACTCACTAATCATTGATCGATCAAAACATATCATATCATAATAAAACAAGATGTCTAGTATGTC
>BQNB010186650.1:0-12109 GCA_026074375.1 Tanacetum coccineum
TTATGGGGAAGGTGTTATTTGTTTTAGAACCTTCCATTTTGGGGGGAAAATCTGATTTCAAATTAATTAATTTAATAAATAATTATTTTGTGTTTAATTTTTATAAAAAACACTTTTTTCAAAATGTAAGGTTTAGAACAAAAATTATTTTCTTGATCACTAATCATGTTTAATGATTTGTTTATCCATACCTTAAGTGATTAATCTTAGAAATGGAATTTTACGATTAGTAATTTATAAACGTTTAATTTTATCGTAAATGTTTTCACATTTTGTTATTATCAAAACATCGAGAGGTCGAAAAATATAAATAACGTTTTTAGACATTATTTGTATTAACAATCTCCCCCTTTCTGATGATGACAAAACATAAAATCATTTAGTATAAAATTAGAAGTTTATAAATTATTAATGAGTTAAATTCTATTTCTCCCCCTTTTTTGTCGAATCCAAAAAGGTTGATCGTCGAGTTGTAGTAAAGAGAAATAAATCGACGATTAAAGACTCCCCCTTGATGTATCCTCCCCCTTGTTCGGGGCACCAAGGGATCGATCTTATGATAGTTTGCTTGCTACATATCAAAGTTAGAAGTACAAATGCAAACCAACATAGCACAACAAATATCTCAAGAGTATAAACCACACATTTATAAAGTCAAAATATAGGCATTCAAATTTCTAGAAAGATCATATATAGCCATATAGGACAATATATGAAGATACAACATAAGATAATCATAACCTAACATAACATAATTAAAGCATCTAATAAAAATAAGCTAGTAGATGATTCATGACTTCATGAGATGTGATACCCAAAAGGTAATGAACATTTATTTGAGCAAATTAATCATGTGGGAGTGATTAATTGAAGAGTGAAAATGATGAAGATGGTGAATCATTATGGTGATGGACTCGTGATTGGGGTATGAGACGGGTGACAAGGATAAAATAAATTATTTTCATTTTTTCATGAGTGGAAGTGTTGTGGGTACCTACAACAATGGGAAAAGCAGCAGATACCTACTTAAGCATTATATGAGTCGAACCAATGGGTTGGTGAAGAGGGTGGTGTAGAGTATGAAAACGATGAGTGATGTTGATTAATAATTTCGATCTCTTTGTGGGTAGTCCCATATAGGTGGAGAGATAAGTAAGGAGTGTTTCTGAGGTGGTGGTTGGTGAGTCCATTATGACAAAGTAGGTGATGATTAATGGAAGAGGTGTTCTTTACGCTTCCATACTTGACGTACCGACAGTCTTAGTTTTTCTAGAAAAGTTTTGGGTGATGAATTTGAGCAAGACATTTGGGTGGAAGAAGAAGAAAATATGAAGAAGATGTTGATGATGAAGAAGATTGATGATTTAAATAATGAGAAAGATGAAAAGAAATGGCAAAGCATGGTATTGGAGATGAAGATTGAAAAAATTGTGTGTTCAAAGAGGGAAATTCCAGCAATAGTCTAGGACTAGGTTGGTCAAGGATACAAAAAAAAGAGAAAAATCAAAATTTCTGTTCCCTCCTGTTGGCGGTCCCATATCGTGGGGCGGTCCCTGATTGATAAGGGGGCCGCCTGATTAATAATAGGGTTGTTTTCTGGAGAGAACAGACTTTTCCTAGTTTTCTTCCTTAGAAATTATCACATCTTATTCTAGAAAAAAATCAAGTAAATCTAAATTAACAATGCATCAATCATTAATCTTAAGCATGCAATTTCAATAAGTCTTAAGAAAATTCACATAGGAAGCATGCAATATTAACACAAATTGTTAACAAGTAAAGCATTAATAGGATGATAAGAATTTAAAAGATCATCCTAATAATTGGAAGTCATCATTCATTATTCTAGTCCTAATATATTAAAAGACATAATGTATTAGATAAGAGAGATAATAATACTAATAATAGTCTCTTAAAAGTTTTGCCGACATCTTTACTTCCTTTTTCCTCCCATCATGTTCTTGAGAGCTTGACCAATTGACCTTAACCCGTCTCGGTGAGCATTTCATTGTTGAGTTTGAAGACTTATAGTTTCGGATAGAAAGGTGTTCAAGTCATAACTTTCATGAGAAGGGTTTTGACGGACTCTAGAAGCAACATTAGATGAAGAAGAGACTTTTTGAGAAGGAGAAGAGGAATTGGAGTGAAATGATTCATCATCATTTTCTTCAACCATGTGATCAAGTGGATGAGATGAGGAAGGATGATTTTGAGTGGTGGAGGAGGAGCTAGCATTTGATTCACGAGGTCTTTTCGTGCCCCGATCCGCTCGTGTCTTTCACTCGTAATGAGGAGCGAGAGGATGCATGGCTCGATTAGTGAGAGATAATGATCAAAAGCTAGCTCAGGAGAGACGGACACGACATGTTTGAATAACCTAGTCAAAAGCATTCCATAAGGTAAGAGTTCCTTTGGTTTGAATCGAGTCTTTTCCATTCTTTTGAGAATGAAAAATGCATAAGTATAAGGAGTGTATGTCTCATGCAAAAAAGTATATAAAAAATAAGCGGAGACATGATCTCTATGTCCTCCTAGACAAATGGCGTTTTCACAAATAATGTCAACCCAAGGTTTCATATGAGTTTGAATCTCCCGGGTTAAAATTTTGTTTTCTCCTACGACAATGGTTTTCTTATTTTTGGTACGAGTCTCTTGACCTTGTCGAGGAACTTGAACAAGAGTCTTAATGGCTCTTGGAGATGGAGGTCTGGTTTTATAAAGACCTCTACTTGGAACACTTACTGACAAATGGTCAAGAGACCACATTTCGGTGTTAGAGGCTTGACCTTTGAATGGAATTTTCAGAATTTGACTGAATTCCTCAAGAGTGAGGGAGAATGACTTATTTTGAATGACGAAGTTGACAACAAATTGACCCTCAGGATTATAGGTAAAAGTGAGTTGACAATAAAACTCAAGAACAAAGCGAGGTACAATTTGTTCATGAATGTCTAACAAACAATCAAAGCCGATTGACTTAAACTTAGCCCGAATATGACTCATATTTTCGAAGTTTAGACTTACAACCCTTCCCTCATGAAAGTACCATTTTTCAAGATTTGCCATTGTGTTTAGCAAGGGTTGATTAAATTCATTTGATATTAGGGGTATGTAGTTTTGTGTCTTTTGATGATCTAGACCGGGAGCTCGAGGCATTGTTACCTAGAAAGACACAAACAAGACCATATTTTAATCGCTTATACATGTATTGATGTTTTGAGTTCGTGCCTAGTGTGTGCCTATATGCAACAAATGTGGAGTAACGATTAACTCGACCTAAAAATAACATTCTAAGAGTTAATCCAAACGCTCCTTAATTTGATTTTGCTCATCCAAACAAGTCAAAAAATACGTATAATATTACCTCGAATTTGTTCATGAGATCATTATGCTGTGTAAAAAGTTTTTGGGTGGAATAACAATGCATAACCACAATTTTATTGTGTTCCTAACGTGGGTGATTTAAAAATAAAATTGTGGTTTTAGTTCAATATCAATTTTTCTATAAACTCACTAATATGTGCAAATCCTATGTCTACGGGAATCATATTAGTTGTACATTGTATCCTAGTAGTTTTATATGTACAAAATTGAAAGAAAAATGGAAAATCCTGAATTTTAATTTTTGGTGTTCATCATGAACCCTAGACTCAAATTGAAAGAAAATAGATGAAATGACTTACAATTGATGATCTTTAAGATGTTGTGAATGATTGTTGATGTTGATTTTATCTTCAATTCGTGTTTTAGTGGTTGATTTTGAGTTTTTGAGTGAAATGGGTCGTGTTCGTCAACGGCAGCACGAAAGGGGGTGTTTGTTTTTTGTTTTGAAAATTTTTGTTCAAGCATTCCATTTTATGTTCTGCTGATGGCGGTCCCATATATCCTTGCGGACCCAAATATATTAGGGGGCCGCCTATATGAGGGCCGCCCTCAGTCAAGGGTTTTGGACTCATTTTTGACGAAAATTTTACGAAGAGGAGTGACGTTTTAATTTGCATTTCGCGAATTAAGGGCGCTTAAAGTACTTTGGATGAAGTATTTAAGTTGTCACGACACGGAATAGAACACGAACTAGAATCGAAACTAGAAGAAGGAGAAGCGGACACATAAGGGTTTATGGAATGTGTTCCATCATCCTAAACCAAACGTCAGATAGTTAAACGATTCACGTTTAAGGTTTAGTAAGAATGTTGGCAATATTGTTGACGGACGGCACTTTTTTGATTGAGATATGTCCTTTTTGGACATTATCACGAAGAAAGTGGTGACGAATTTTGATGTGTTTGGTACGAGAATGTCACACCGGGTTTTTGCTAAGGTTCACTTTTATCAATTCATACTTGTTTACGTGATTTTGTATGCGACCTATCATTCAACTGGATCTAGTGATACGGACCAAGTAATCTAGATACCGGGATAACTCTCCATATAGTAATTTATACATCTAGAATCATAAGATCACAAGTATTGTCCTTTTAAAATCGTGCTAAGGATACGCTTCTGGCTTAACAAGTTAACGGAAATTGCCTTTGGTTTATTGAACATGTTGACTAGTAGGTGAATCTAGATAATTCAACAAGTAATGTTCTGATTCCATTAGATAGTTGGACAAGTGGACTACTAGAGTATAAATTGCCATTAAGTAGTAAATGGGTAAAGTCTCTATGAGCTAGGGTTTAACAAGATCACCATTGCTTTAGTCCCTAAGATAGATTATAATCAGCAAATAAGGATGCTTTATATGGATGCTTTAATTGTGATAAAATTAATGTGTCTAGATCTTAGGATGAAGTCCTGCCTAAGTCTAAGATTGATATGCCGCTTCGAGATAAGTAATCATTGCACTGAATAAACAAACCAACGTTTTAATCAGATTAATGATGGCTAATACAGTTTTCTATCATAAGGCTCGACTGTTCTTTTATCTTTTGTTAATTTGCTTACGTAGGTTAAGGTGTCTTGTATTGATTGTAGTCACCAACCAAACCCATGCCAGTCTCTCAGGCTAAAAACCCCCCTTTTACCTGTTAGAATTAGGGTTAGAACTAACATAGGATTAGCATAGGTTTGACTTAGCTTATAATTAACATAGATTAGATAGACAAAATATAAATAAATTGAGAGATTTAACCTCGCTTTAAGTGTTCGACTCCCTACTTACCACAAATCTACCACCGACCGGGTACACTGCCCGTTAAAGTGTTGTTTTTGGTTAAGTCGGCAAAATATAAATTTAAAACTTGAACTATCATAAATAAATACCACACAACAACACATCAACATCTTTTATCAAAAGCTGGGTCATTGGTTTAGAGATCATGGAAAAGTATTTTATGAACCTTTAGTAAAATTCAACATGACCCAGGAAACTTCTAACTCCTTTTATGTTTGTTGGGTATGGAAACTTAGCTATTACATCAATTTTAGCTCTATCAACCTCAATTCTAGCCCTAGAAATTTTGTGTCCTAAAACAATCCCTTCTTTTATCATAAAATGACATTTTTCCCAATTCAGCACAAGGTTGGTTTCTTCACATCTAGCAAGCATTCTATCTAAATTAGTTAGACAACAATCAAAAGATTTACCGAATACCAAGAAATCATCCATGAATACTTCCATAAAGTCTTCCACCATGTCGTGGAAAATTTCCGTCATGCATCTTTGGAAAGTAGTTGGTGTGTTGCATAATCCAAACGGCATTTGTCGGTAAGCAAAAGTCCCATAAGGACAAGTGAATGTTGTCTTTTCTTGATCTTCGGGTGTGATCGGAATTTGGAAGAATCCTAAAAAACCATCAAGAAAACAGTAATATTCATTCCTACATAAACGCTCTAACATTCGATCAATAAAGGGAAGAGGGAAATGATCCTTTCGAGTTGCATCATTAAGTTTACGATAATCGATGCATACTCGCCATCCTGTAACTGTGCGAGATGGAATTAATTCATTATTGTCATTCAAAACTACAGTCATTCCTCCTTTCTTTGGAACCACATGGATATGGCTAACCCACGAACTATCTGATATTGGATAAATCAACCCAGAATCAAATAGCTTAAAGATCTCATTTTTCACCACATCTTGGACTTTGGGATTTAGACGCCTTTGGGGTTGAATGACCAGTTTCTAGTCATCTTCTATTAGAATCTTGTGTGTGCAGTATGACGGACTGATTCCCTTGATGTCCAACATTTTCCAAGCAAATGCTCCCTTACGTTTATCCAACACCAGCAAAAGTAACATTTTCTATTTTTCAAACAATTCAGATGAGATAATTATAGGAAAGGATTTGTCTCCATGCAGGTATGTGTATTCTAAGTGATGAGGTAAATTTTTTAGCTCTGGTTTCTTCTCATCAATTTCGTTAGCACTAGCTGAATAAAGGTGCTCACTTTTAACTTTATTAGGTTTTGCTATTTCCCGTGCAAATGGATACTGTCAATACGCCATGTTGGTTCCCTTGAATCAGAATTATCGACAGCTTTACATTCAAAATATTCACAACTTTCTAGGTCTGATTGATCAATCGATTTCTCCAGCCCCTTTTGTCAGTAATTCCTGAGCCTCTGCGTTGATCGCGTCGTCTAAGTCGTCAACCTCGTAGCATTCATCATCTTTAGCGGGTGGTCTCTTAATTGATTGGTCAACATCAAAGATTACCTCATCATCCCCTACCCTTAGCGTTATCTTTTTATTAAACACGTGTATCATAGCTCGAACGGTTGCCAAAAATGGTCTTCCTAAAATTATAGTAACTCTAGAGTCTTTAGGCATATCTAAGATAACGAAATCTATAGGAAGGACGAATTTGTCAACTTTTATGAGCACATTTTTAATTCTTCCTCTTGGGTATTGGATTGACCTATCAGCAAGTTCTAAACTCATTCTAGTAGCCTTAGGTTCTCCTAACCCTAATTTCTTATACATCATATATGGCATCAAACGTATACTAGCTCCTAGGTCTGCTAATGCATTATTAGTATGTAATTGGCCGATGTCACAAGGAATAGTAAAACTCCCTTGGTCTTTTTCTTTTGATGGAAGCTTGTTTAATAACACCGCTGAGCACCTTTCATTCATAGTGATCGTACTAGCTTCTTCGAGTCTGGCCTTATTGGTTAGGAAACCTTTAAAAAATTTGGCGTATTTTGGCATTTGAGCTAGGGCTTCGATGAAAGGCAAATTGATGTGCAGTTGCTTCTGGTTTTCTAAAAACTTTTTCTATTGAGCCTCTTCTTTTTCTTTTCTCAATATTCGGGGAAAAGGAATTGGTGATGTTTGTTTCTCACTTGATGGCTGAACAACAGGTTCATTGGTTTTCTAGGGTTGATCATTGGTGAGGACTTCAGTTGATTCAACTGGTTTTTCGAGATTTACTACCAAAGGTTCTTCGGTATGTAAGTTGGCGTTACTATTTTGGACATCTTGAGTCATAGTTTTTCCACCTCTAGTAGTTACACCTTTAATTTCGCAATTTGTCATCGGAGTATTATTGATCACCTTTAATAAATCTTGTACTTCGAACCTGAGCTCACTTAATGAATTGTTCCTTTCTTTGAATAAGATCTCGTTGGTTGTTCGGAATTCACAGATGAATGTTTTCATCTCTTCATGTTCTCGTTTTCCTTCGTCAATGAATTTGTATAACATATTTTCCATTGTTAACCTTCTTTCCGGATAGGTAAAGTGATATGGACAAAGTCCGGATGATGCTACTGAAAAATAAGACATGATTCAAAGTAAAGCTATTATAGGGAAATAGACTTGCAAAGATATTTAAAAACCTAAGTCAATACGCCATATACAAATAATTGAATACGTCATATTACTGAATAGAACGGATACGCTGTATTGGATAGAAAGGTGGATACACCGTATTCAATGAAAATGGATATGCCGTGTTGGGAATAAATCTTCACAAGAGTTAATACTGCCAAGGTATAACTAACAGTACTAATGGAGTTAGTACTGCCAGTACAAACTTAGTACTGCCAGAGTTAGTTAATACTGCTACATGAAATATTAATACTGCTGATGGTCGAAGCTGCTGACTTGGAGATAAGGATACAAAGAGAAAAATAAGGAATGTATATCTGTTATATTTGTATTTGAATTGTAACAACTTCCAAATAGTTCGGAATTTATCTTGTAAAGGACTCATTATTTATATAAAAGGAGATCCTAGTTTAAGGTTAAAGTAGTTGTTTATGCTTAAGAGTTTTAGATACATTCTAGAGAAAGAATAGCTTCAAGGTTTGTAACCCTAGTACTACAAGAGTACTCGTATTATTCTAATAATATTGAAGCAGTTTGTGGTTTATTCATTGTTCTTTGATTGTTACTGTTCCATTGATAAATACCTCTAGAGTATCAAAGTGTAGATTCCGCATACACTTTGGTATACAAACAAAGTCTCAACCATTGTTATTTTGGATTCATCCAAGGTAACAAACACTTTACAACATAAAGAATCGATCAAGGCGTGAGATCAACACGTCGTATCGGTTTATCGACCAGAACAGTGTATTAGAGAAAACAATTAAACACATCAACAATTAAACTAAGCAAACAATTAATTAAACACAAATATACATAACTACACTAATCTAAATTACACTAATCCTAAGGGTTAGATCTAATCTAATGTTAAAAACCAAAATATCAAATAAAAATCAAGATTAAATTTTCACTCCCCGGCAGCGACGCCAGTAAGGTGTGTGATTTTATGATTTCAAGTTTTAAATTTATATTTTGCTGACTTAACAAAAAAGAACACTTTAACGGGCAGTGTACCCAATCGGTGGTAGTTTCGTGGTAAGTAGGGTGTCTATCATTGAGAGCGAGAAACAATCTTTCAATTTATTAATATTTTGGTTGTCTAGACTAAGTTAATTCTATTCTATGCTAAACTTATGTTAATCCTAAATCTAACGGATAAGGGGGCTTTTCAGCCTGAGAGACTGACACAGGTTTTGTGGTGACCAAAATCAACTTAAGACACTAAAACACACGCAAGCAAATTAACAAAATATAAAAGAGCGGTCTAGCCAAATACAAGAAAACTGTATTAACCATTATTAATCCAATTAGAACGTTGGTTTGTATATTAAGTGCAATGATTACTTATCTCGAGGTGGCATATCATTCTAATGCGGTTGTTGTAAAGACTTTAACAAGAAGTTTTACAACTCCCTATGCAGAGTACCTAACCGTTATAGTAGTAGTATAGGCAAGACTCAGGGGTTGTTATCATTCTCTAGGAGAATAGGTTGGGAAGGCTTGATCACGGTCTAACAGAATTCTAGGGATTGAGAGAAGATTATTTTTGTATTTTTATATTTATAGGAAAGCAGGTAAATCTATGGTTTGAGAGGTTGGTTTGATAAACTAATAACTAAACTAATATCTACTCTAATCTGTGGGTGATAACTATATGATAATTAAATTTATTTACTTAATCATGCATTATTTATCAGATTGTTTCTCCTAATCCTATTTCCTTGTCACACTTGTGATGCAATGTGTAAGTATTTCCTAAGTTATGAACGAATTACATGAACCCGTCGTCTATTTAATATTCCGTTAAGGCAAAGCACAAGTAAGGTAGTATGAAGACTATTACAAGGACCCTAAGAGTATATTAAATGCGTGTGAAATACCTTAAGAGGGATCAACCATATAAGGGGCAAGGTAGTATGAAGACTGTTACCCTATGGTATCCTTTCTACGCACTCGCGTTTCCCTAGATGTGTCAACATCGATACAGACAAAAGCTGGTTTTCTAAGGCCTAACACACACATTCATCAACAAGAAGCAACAGTAAAAGGATCTACAATCTGACTTTCATGCAATCATAAGCAAATACAAAGGAGGGTTTAGCCTCGCATGTTATAAAGGAAGCAAGAAGATAAATCAATTACACAACACATAGACATATTGAATGATTAATGATAAATAACCTTACTTGAGATAAAACATGGATCCAAGGTAGTACAATAGGGTTTTGAGGCCCTAAATACGACCTATGAAGTTGCTACAAGGACTAGGGTTCGTCTCCCTAAGTTATACAAAGTTATCCCCAAAAGTTACACTCTAAAACCCTAAAATCGGTTTTGTATATACATACATATCGACGCGACGACGTCGCTTGATGCTTCTAACGTCGTCTCCATGTAGATGGTTCTAGATTCACTTTAAGTCAGCTACGTTGTGACGCCGTCGCCAATATCCAGACACCGTCACCAGATAGATCACGACGGCGTCGCTTTATGCCTGTGACGCCGTCTCCACGTTCTGTATGCAATACTCCTTGATAAATCTTGGTGCAAGTCCGTAATCTCGTCTGTTTCTTCTCCAAATGAGCCTAAGTCACGTGTATTTCCTCCAAATGCCATCCAAGTGCTAAAAATCTAAAAACAAACGATTAAGCACATAATCTGGGCATGTTTGCATGATTTAAGGGGTCAAATGACTCCGAAATAGTGTATAAAATGACACCTCATCAAATACCCATACACTTGGGATTTGCTTATCTTCAAGCAAATGGGCTTTTCTACCTAGACAATAGCAATATGAGGGTCATTTAACCTACTCTTTAAAGTATTTTATAACACAACCTTCTAGACCTCGTAATTAAAAGCACGGAAAGTATACACTAACACCTCACATAAGTGTTTGGGATTCTCTCTTTTACTCGGGTGTATAATAAATAATAACATAATGGGGAAACGGAAAATCAACACTCATTACCTGTCATAGCATATAAATTACCATAGGCTTGGTAAAGGATCAAACCTCCACCGCTAGGCGCAAGCATTATTCATTACTATCTAAGAGGTCTTTTAAAGGGTTGTGGGGTGTAGGTGTAAGATAACATATAATGGAAATGGAAATGGAGGGGATACATTTGGGTGGCTTTGGGTGAATTTGGAGTGGAAGGGTTAGCTAATTATTTATACGAATACACGTTGGTTTGGTTGCTAAGCCAAGACTCGGACGAAGATATACAAACTCTACACAACTCTACATCAATCTCTTTCTTTTTTCTTTTCTGTTTTTCTCTTTTTTTTGAATAACATAATACGTCACATGGGGCTTATAGATGCACCCCTACACTTGGGATTTTACATAATCGATTATTTACAATCTAACTGATGACCCGAATAGTATTTACAAGGATAAGGACTTAGCAACCGTGTACTCAATAATTAACTTGGGTTAAAACAATAATGTACTAAAAGCGAGTACATACAAGGTAGGCTAAGGCAATTTAGGTGTAACGATTGGTTTAAGGGTTTATAATGCTCTTCATTAATAATCCGGCTTAACCAGAAAATTACGAGAACCATGAAAAAGGATAGGCTCGGAGGGTTGTACTAGGGGTATCCTGCACTAAAGATGAGTGCATGGCAAGGGTGTGGGATAGTTACATGATCGGTGTGACCATCATAACAATTACAGGTTTAAAACATGGGTTAATCCTAATGTCTCTTATCTAGAAAATCCTAATACTTACTATGCGGTCTCGGAATGCATCACAAAAACAAGTTCTAGAATTTAATGTACTACTGATACATTCATATAATTTAATACTGATAACAATGTTCCAGAAAAGACGCCCTAGATCATACATACACATCCGTAACGACGGAATAGACACATATGTCTGCATTCGAACCTTAACTCGAACAAGCTAAAGGTACAAATTATCTTGGGTATCAATAGTAGATACCTGAATTCTTATAGATCTAAAGGCGAATCTCACATTTTTTGGGGTAGAGTTTTGAGGGTTTTTGTGCTAGTCATACACATTCTTATCCATGAGGTGCTATTAATACTTGGTTTTTGTCGGTATGTGTCATAAAAAAAATTAAATTTGGGTCAAAATTACCTTTTTAAGCTATGTTTTGATATATTACCCATCATTTTAAGGAACAAGCAAATGGAAAATGAAGGAATAGTTTCTAAGGCTTATTTTTTGCCTACACTTAAGTTGAACATTGTCCTCAATGCTCTATAGAAGTACCCGTAAAAACGAATAAAGAGAAAAGAAAACAAGTAAAAGAAACTAGTACCCCCCTAGTTTGCTCAATAATGGAGAAGAA
>BQNB010186652.1:0-12109 GCA_026074375.1 Tanacetum coccineum
TTTCTAGACTATTCTTACTATATATATTTTATATTTTATTATATATTATATATATTTTAAGGTGTAGTTTAGCAGCAATCAGATATTCTCACCAAAGCCTTACCAAAAGAACGGTTCGAATTTCTTCTTCCATGCCTAGGCATAAAGAGTTTGACCCCTGAAACTCTCAAACGTCTTCAAGAAGGAGAGGATGAGTAAACCAAATGCCTTTGAGTATCCTTTGTACATAAAAAAAATAAAAAATAAAAAATAAATAAATAAATAAAAATGATGATGAAAAATACTTAGGAAATATTTTAAGTCATTTGGAATTACTAAAAGGCTTGCAATTACTTCATATTGCAACCCGGTTTAATGTATGGGCATGGATTACTTTATATCCATGCTTTATGAGGGTTGCGTAATACAATGGTGATGGGGGAGATGTTCGCCTGATCTTTTCATCTCAATCACCGACTACAGCTCTTTCAATAGAAACCGGGTCGTTGTTTGAGGGGGAGAGTGAATGTGAAAAAATCTAAGGGGTGATAAAAGACTATGAAAAAATCTAAGGGGTGATAAAAGACCGTTGGTTGCTATAAAAGTCTAATCTTAGATGGTTGTTGTATTCTAAGGGGTTAATATTTGAAGGGGAGTTAATT
This sequence comes from Tanacetum coccineum, assembly GCA_026074375.1. NCBI lineage: Eukaryota > Viridiplantae > Streptophyta > Magnoliopsida > Asterales > Asteraceae > Tanacetum > Tanacetum coccineum. The sequence continues at coordinate 642 of BQNB010186652.1, forward strand.
AATTTTAACTCAAAAGGCCTAAAGTTATCTATTGTTGTAATGCTTAGGGTGTAAAAAGCATTTGCTCTTTGTTTCCTAGCCTTATTAACCAATAGGGACTAAGTTGGCCAATTGCCTAATATTAGAAATGCCTTAGAAATACTTAAAACAAGCAATAAAAGAAGATGGAAACCAAAGGGACTAAATCTGCCAAGTTTCTAACTTAGAAGTATAAATAGGTACGGCGAGTTGCCATTTGGTCAAACGTTTCAAAAAATCAGTCAAAGATAAAACACACACATACACACTCGCAACTCGCTGCCAAGAACTAAGTCTCAAATCACTGATTTTCAGTGTTTCTTGCAAAGGTAATCATCGATCCTTAATCTATATCATTTATTTTTGTGTGTATATCAAAGGAATCGAATGAAAACACATTAAAAAGTGTAGAAAAATAGATCTAGGGTCGTTTTAAGATAAATACACCAATGTAGTGTTGTAGGGTGTGATCTAGTTGCTGGGAAGGATGTCATAAATATATATTTGCATGATTTTTTGATGTGTCCGTTTTCTATTAAAACCATTAGTAATGAGTTTGCCCTTGGATTCTTCCCAGGCGGTTGTTAGAGTAAAAAAAGTAATATAAGGTGTGTTTGATGACAAAAATGGAAGCACTGTATAACTAAAGCAAACGAATGCCTTAGGATTGTTTAGTATTGAAAAAGGAGGGCGGTGAATCTTAAGAAACCGCCCGAAAGGCGATTTGCCGGTATTTCTTAACGGCGAGTTGGTTATTATAATAATTATAATAAAATAACTCAACCCCTGATTCATAACGGCGGGTTGATTCATAGCGATTGGCCACAGCGGGTTGCTTTAAACGCGGTTGACTCATAGTCGAGTTGCCTAACGGCGGGAATGACACAGCGAGTTGCCTAAACGCGGGTTGTCAAACCACGGATTAACAATAGCGAGTTGCCTAACGGCGGTTGACAAACTCAGCGATTAATCAACAAGCGAGTTGCCTAACCAGCGGGTTGAACTAACGCGGGTTTTGCCTAACAGCAGGTTGCCTAGACAGCGTGTTGCCTACCAGGGGTGCCTAACAGCGGTTTGCCTATGGCCGGTTTGTCTAACAGGCGGGTTGTCTAAACAGCGAGTTGCCAATATATTCTATTCTTTTTTAGTCCAACTGTAAAAACCGCCGTCTTCTCGGCGTATTGGTCTAATATTTTATTATTCATTAAAAATATTCAACCCGCTCTTGTTTCGTAGTCGGTTTGCTCAAATTCTCCTAAACTGCGACTTGGCTTTCTGCTGGCAGCGGTTGGGCTAAGTTTCCATATTTTGGCCTATTGTGCCCAATAATCTATCAGGCCCCTTCGAATTACCCATTGCTTTTCTAAAACCCCATCCGGCTTAGTTTAATAAAGTAATTGATCATGTAGTTTAATTGAGAAGATTTTAAATCAAACCAGAGTTACAACTTGTTTTAATCACAGATCGCGCATACATGACTTTAGCAATGCGAACGTTCTCTCTACCTTCATTTTTCATGCAATGTTTGTCCCTCTTTGTTAAATCCTCATTTGCATAATACGATGGCAGACCAAAATGTTCCCACCCCCCGCCATCCAACCGCCTACAAGAACAGGTGTGCAGATTGTACCTCGCTCTCAAAGTGGTTAACAATCGGGAAAAAGCAACCTACTTATCAAATGCACAAAAAGATTAGAAAAGAACCCCATCTTTCAGCTATCAGTAGACAACCTGAGTAATACCAACATCTACCAGCATCACTGCTCTCAGGCATATGTTCTGCTATCAACCTGCAACAAGTTCTGGAAACAATGTCATATAACGAGAAGATTTGGGTTTATAGTTGTCAAGTTGAATGAACAATGGTTTCATCTAAGGTTGATCTTCTCAAAAGGCAGTTAGCGAATACTCCTGTCAGCCCCAACTCACCCATTTGAGTATACCACCGTGCGTGTGTACTACGGTGATTGATTTTTTTAATGACTCTGGGATAACCTGAACCTATAGAAATTGGTCTCAAGTAAAACGGGTGAATTATGTGTATCAACCTGGAGGGCAATTCTAATCATGCTCAACCAGTGCTTACATGTACAGACATGCTGGCAATAACAAACCAAGTACATACCCAGTCTGCAAATGCTGTGGTAATCGTCACTCAAACTAATTTGATACATGCCAAGCTATAAGGGAAGGAGTTTACTCAATGGGATCACAGTACATTATTCATCACACAAAGCAAGCCACAAAGCAGTTCTTAAGAACACAAAGAAGAAAGTAACTCCTGCTCCTCATCCATAATGGACGGTTTCCAAAGGAATAATCTAACTACTTGGCAAGTATAACAACTCCATCTACGTCCTGATCTGCTGTTCATCACGAATGGAGAGAATTATATCTTAGAAATCTCAAGTTGTCTAAAGGTGAGTCATTTGAAGTGTTTGTAATGCAATATCCCGATCCCCTGATAACTAAAGCATTCAACAATCCTCTTATTATCCCAAGTAATCTAAAATGTGGTTGCTGAGAATACAACGAAAACCCACAAGAAAGCTTAAGCAATGCAACTTCAACAAAGCGTTGGCTACACACCCAAAAAGCCCCCAATCACCACACCATCAAACAATCAAGCCAGCTCATTCTCCGACAAAGAAACCATCCAAGCGTAAGCTCCACAGAAAGTAAGAAAGGGAAAGCCACTTACCCTAAACTTGTTTGACGAAAGATGATGAAGCTCATAAGAACTATTCCTCACGAAGAAGGTAATGACCTGAACTCGAACAAGTTAAGAAGTTGTGTTTGGAAACACTCAAGAAAAGGGAAAGGAAAGATGATGATGCGACCTGGACGAGCTATCAAAGCTTAGCTTAGAATCCAGCCTTTCGCACAAAGGACGGGCACCTGTTGAGAGTAACGATCAGTGGACCCAGGATCAGAAACAACTTCCAAACTGCATGAAGTAGATAGCAAGGGAAAAGGGGGCCGTTTGTAACTAGAAGAACAAGTACTCATTCCCTGATCAATCTGTCAAAGAAGAAAATAACTACTGATCAGTTTATCCATGTTAGGCGTGATCAAGACTCCTCCTGAATCTAAAACGAACGCCTCTTCTCAACCTGAATATGACACTTCCAGAGAAAGTGATAGCATAATCTTCAACAACATCTGATTCGCAAAAACGAACAGAAAGTGAAACATAAAACCCTATGTCTGGGGTGGGGCGGCTTGGGTTTGAGGTTGCTCCTAAAGTGACAAAGATTAAGGTGAAATAGACCTTCTACATTATCATCAGGAGTAAGCATTCCTGTATCAGACCCTAAGAAAGCACATGAGGCTCTGGCTGGACCAGACCCTGAGCCCATGAACGAAGACCAGACTGGATCAGACTCTGGAAAATTACATGTGTCTCTTGCTGGACCAAACCCTGAAGCACATGATGAATTCCTCACAACAGCTACCCAAAATGTTCATGAACTCCAGAAGCTCATAACAGACGAACGTGCATCGATGATAAACCATAACGTCATATTTGGTCTATGTCTCCAAGAGAAAATCTCGATGACAAAACTTTTATTAACTTTGGGATCAATTCTCATTACAAACCAACCGAAGATGATCAGGAGAAATCTAAAGTTAGAGAGGAGTCTGATTCCACCATACCTGATTCAAGTCATCAGACAGTAACTTCAACTCCTCCATTATTGCTTCCTTCACATAGGTCTCATCAACTAAGACCGTCATAACATTCACAACCTCCACCAATCAACACGGAAGCTACAACAATCACCACATCTCTCCCAAAAATCACTCCATTCATCGCCCTTCAGCTAAGAGTGGCAAGATTGGAGCAAGAGATGTCTGAAGTGAAGAAGACTGATCACTCTGCTGATGTTTTTGTGCGTCAATAAAGATCCCATGTTCAATACACGGCTGGTTGATAAATATCTAAGTATACAAAACTTGATGTAGCTCTCTCTTAAGGTTCTAGAACGTACACACGCAGATCAAATCGAGAATAACTCTGTGCCTGCCTGGCCTAGAGCTATCCAGAATTAAGGAATCTGAAAGATCCGAAAGAGATATCAAAGCAAAAGGAACAAGGTTGCGGAGAAACAAGATTCAACTATTACATTACCCTATACAAACTACACTCCATCAGGTCACTAGATAAAAGTTGCTCTTAGAAGAAATATAATCTAAAGAGTGCTCTCATCAGTCACATTAAAAGAAGAAATTCTGCCAACAGAAATACTGCCACCTACCATCTAAACCATGCTCATTATGAGTAATCTTTGATAGCAGATAAGATCCATGGATGAAGGAAGTTGCAGCAAGGATAAAGACCAAAGAGACAGCATGCTAGTGATATGATGAAGAATGATGATGATGTGAATGGCCCTACAGCTGGATCAAACCAGTGAATTCAACAAATAGAAGAAGAACGGAATTCATCCGCATCGTGGTCCGCTCAACCTCCATCGAAAGATGATGACCAAAGTTAAAGAAACCAAGGGATCTGGTGCATACTCTACCAAACAACATCAGCTCTCACCTCAATCCTGGATGGCAGATCACTGACACAAGAGATGCTGGTGTTGACTATTCAATACACAGATCTGATCCCGAATAAGAACATTCTGAACAATCTTCAGATGACATCCCAACGAAGGATGAAGGGAATGACTCAGATATGAGGACCACTGACAACGCCACATTCCCAAGTTTCGACCACTACGTGGTATAAGCCGATTCCAGAAGCGAGAGACCTGCTAACAACCAGAAACCAGAATTGACCATCCCCCGAATAATTTCCCAGAACCAGAGAACAACTGGCAAATACATAACCCACAACGTATAAAAGTTTTTCCGAGGAGAACAAGCTTCAAAGAATACGATAAGATATTTTAGTTTCTTTCATCAATGGTTCTGCAGACAACTGGAAAAGAAGATGCTCTGTCAAAGCTGATTTAGAAGGTCCAGCCTTTCAGCCCTTGTTTAAAGCCTTTCACAAGAACAAATGTCTTTCCCACTTTCAATATCAGATGGATGAATGACCAGAAGCTGCTGACAAATAAGGTTGATATTGTGAGTAATCTGAGGGTCATCAAATTCTGAGAAATATATAAGAACCACTGCCCCTTAGGAGGACCACCAAGTGTCCAGGTAACTTATTCAACCACAATTCTTCTTCAACAAGGGGGAATTTCTGGATTATCTCTGACAGTGACAAAGAGACGAAGAATTGCTTTATCTATATCCAACGCTCAAGCGCTCGTTACCTAGACTTCGCCTTATAGAATTTAGTTTCCATCATTGTGGGTTGAGAGTGAACGCGAAATATGACATCAGTTCGTTTTATGGGCATCACTCACTGGTGGTTTAGGAGATGGAATTCCTACTTCAATAAACGACAGTGATCCCTCTGATCGTGAATCAGTCAGATCGCAGATGCAATTCTAAGTGTGATCGGTGTCAAGGTATTCCAAAAAATACGGATGACAACTACCTAAGAGAGATAAAACTAGATTCGCCGTTCTGATTACCAAGAGTATAAGATAACATAAAAGGATTTCAGACAATCTCACCAAATGATTTTTGAAGTATACTGTTCCACTCAATATATCAAGAAAAGGCTCCAACCATCCTGCCCAATATAAGATAAGACCATTCTTCACACAGCATGTCAACCATGTGGATACGAAACCTGGTGATCAGAAATCGTGTGGGAGAACTTACAAGCTCGGATTAGAAAGTTATCAAACAAAGATCAACCTTGAAACGTCCTAATTGGGATGCAGAAAGCCGACTATTACTTCAAAAAACTATACGATCGTCCCTAAGCCAAAGAGCATTTGTCTACAAAGACAGAAATGATCAACGAAAGCTGATCAGGGCTGAATGAGCTTCACAAGTATAGTATGTGACGTTACAAAGATTCATGGAAAAGCTGGACCACAATGGTTAAAGACTTTCCATCTTTAACGAGTATAAATGAAGGGCAATGGAAGCACTAGAAGTGGTCAGTAGGATGACAAGAGAGAGAAGCATATACTTCATCACAGAAGTCTAGTCAATTCGAGAAAAGACTACATACAGAAAGGATCTATCGAAGACTAGAAAGCTTTGTTGGAGAAGAATAGGAGATACTGACTACAAGGCGATCAACAGAACAACGGAACGACATCGTCATTTACAATCAAAAGGTCAATCTTAATTCTTATTGTGAATAATATACCTTAGTACATTAGTAGCTAGTTAATCTCTTGATGGTTAAGTGTAGGAGTAATTTATATCCCTCAACGATTGAGGGGGAGCAGTTATATGTCTCTTACACGACTTGCGAATTAAGGCCACACTTTTCTCCCAAATTTTATAACAGCTTTAAATCAATTGATATCCAAAAAGTCAAAGAGGGTTTAAAATTTTTTGATAAGGGGAGAAAAATGTTAATTAAAATAAGGTGTAAAAAAAGAATAGAGAAGAATATAGGACTCCTAAACACCGCCTCAAATGTGCTAAACAATTTCGAATACCTAAGCACATTTTGAGGTGAGACGTTTATGAAAAATGTCAAAAACAATCGAGGTACTAAACACGCTTTGATATATTATATCAAAAAGTACCGTTAATTTAATTTTCAATTGGTTTAAGGGAAATGAAGAACAGTACCAAAAAGACCGACCAATATGCATTTTACTTAATTGAGTTATAAGGTAGGTAAAGGTTATGTACTAAATCCCAATGATCCAGCCATACCGTAGGGAATCTACCCAGGGACAATCCACTAGTTTTATAGTGTAGAAGTCCTTAGTTATGACATGGAAAAGAGTTAAAAGATAGAATAAGGAAAAGTGCCGATAGAGATGGAGCAAGTAACGAATAAACCCAACAAGGTACTAGTCCATGAAGTCCTCGTTACACTGAAGGGGTTTAAGAATTAAAAGGAATTGTAAAGAATAAAGGGTGTAAAGAAAGAAGCCCCATCCATTCACTTAGCAGAAACCTGGTCAATCATAGTTGCCAAATCACTATGAATTATTGCTGGACATGAAGGATCTACATCATAGGACCTTAGTGATGCAATGCCATCAACCCTTAAAACGCACTACTCCCTACCACTTAGAATCTTTTAAAAAGATTTCCTGTTATCATTTCCCTCACGTAGTAATAAACATAACGTTTATCTATTGACTTTCTCGACTCCGAGTTTAGTTGAAATTGAACAGGTGGCAGTCTGCTATCCATCCTCCGAATACTAGAACCAAAACGCCACAATTGATACTAGAGCCCAAATATCGTCAATTAATCTCATTAGGACACATATCCAATACTCTATCTTTCACACACTGTGGAAACAAGTATATCCTAAGATCCCTACGCATTAATTATCATTGTGATATATGCCCATAACATCCAGTGAAACGAAGGTTTTTCCACATGAGTTGGAAATCCTTGCTAGAGCCAACATAAAACAAGCTCTAGGTAGAATGGACTTGTGCGATTCTATAAAGAATCAATCTTGTGGAACAACGTGAAAGAAACATGGTGCGATTCAGTGTGAATCAATCTGTTCCAGTATAAAGCATTGAACTGTTATTGATCATTTGAGACAAACAATCTAAAACTCTTGAAGTGTTACAAGAATTCTTACATAAGAAACACTTAGTCCTGCTCTTTTCAAATCAATTTTCTTTATTACTAACTGTTTCATTACAGGATATCTTAAAGATGGAGATGGAGATGGAAATTCCCAGTTCCTGAGATGTCAAGTAAATAACTGAATGCCAAGACACGACCTACACTTGTTATGATGTTATGAAAGACCTCATAAAGGTGTCAAAGCTTCCGCAAACTCTGATGTCATGTATTCATTTACAAGTGCACAAGATGGCGATCCATTACAAGATGAGTAATAATTATTTTTGGGGGAGCGATGATCTCAAAAAGCTCAAGAATCACAGTCAAAGACAAGCGTAAGATTAATCAAAAGATTCAAATCACAAATGTAAAAGATATCAAATGTCTACGAGCAAAAGACTGAAGTGATTAAAGTATTTGGATTTTCAGGGGTGACCTTCCCTTAGGGGAGAATGTTTATATATTAGAAAAAGACTGATTCGTCACCCCGTATATTTTACTGTTTATTATAGCTCGTAGTTTAATAGTTAATAGTACGTTTTTCGGTTTAAGTCGGTACTAATACCCGAATATTGTAAGTACTCAAAAAGCCTCTACAACTTTGAAGAGGCAAGCAGTCATTATTTTACTTTCATAGAAAAACACTTTCTCTCTCTAGATATTCTCTCTCAAGTGTTTCTTCTCTCTTAGAAAAACTAGCCAATCCAAGAATCGAATCCCGTGTTATGATATAGGATATACACAGAACCCCTAGTACATAACGGAGGTATCAAAACCGCACAGCCAAGGAAACCAGACCGCATTAAATAATATCATTAGGAAACATTGCTTGAAACATATATAAAAGCACATTGCTTGAAACATTGCTTGAAACATTAGTTAAACACATGGGTTAAGCTCTTAATCATATATAATTGGGCCTAATATGTTATCTGATAATTCCAATGCATATTAATCAAATATAATTGGGCCTAATATGTCATCTAATAATTCTATAACCCCTGAAAATGATTGATAATCATAACCCAATAATGAGTTTATGATAAATCATGATTTAAAAATTCTGTGAATTCATACCTTTAAGATAATTATTTCAGCCCTTGTTACTCTCATGTTCCCACCCGAATATTGAGTGTGTTTTCCACTTGATAAACATTTATAATGTTTTTAGCAAGAATATTTATTTGCATTAAGAGATTATATTAGACGAAAAGCTACAACAATAATTTAATACTTAGAGATCCCAAATGTATATATTCCCACAAAGTATAACAGCGGAGAAATACCTTACAAAACAGTTTATAAAAATCTAAATACTATAGAGATAAACCTAGAATAGGGATTAATAAAGTAGCTCGATTCCACAACGTTAAAAAAATAGTCAATCTGATTTTGACAATTCCTAGTGCGATATTTAAAGCAAAAATTTGATGCATTTATAATCGTCTGTAGGCACCGTACTTAAAGTTCATTTACTATAAATCTATATATCAGTGATACGTGTAGAGTTGTATTTATTTTGTTTGATTATTTACATTTTAATAAAATGGATTTATTAGATGACATGTTTTCATTTAAAGTAGTTCATTTATGTTTCTTATTCAGAATACGTGGAGAACTTTGACAAATTTAATGTACTTTGAGAAAAAAATTGGGGTGGTTTAAAAGATTAACCAAAACCCACGTACTTTGAAAATACAAGAAGTAAAAATGTGGTGTACTTTGAGTAAAATGTAGCGTGATTTAAAGAATAACTGTGCATTGTCCACAGCGTAGATATTCTACCCAAAGCCAACGTACTTTTGAAGATTACAAAGTACCCCTAAGGACGGGAAGTTTTACTTTACTTTTTATTATTGGTAATTTATCTTTTAGTAATGTGTTGGCTTCCGGATGCGTTCTAATTCTAAGAGGGCGTTAGAAGGAGTTTTCTACACGATGTGGTGGAATATCTGGGCGGCGAGAAATCAGATTCTATTCGAGGCTGCTTCTCCTAGATTTGAAACTCTTTTTATTGACATTGTTAGGCGTTCCTTTTCTTGGTGTAATGCTAGGGGTAAAACCGTTGTTAGTTGGGATAGTTGGTTGAAACATCCTCATTTGATTATCTTGTAATGCTAGCTCCTTGCTAGATTCTTCAATAAAATTTGCTGTTCAAAAAAAAAGTAATGTGTTGGCTGAGTTAGAAGCGAGTGTGAGTTTGAGGCCTTTTCCTACTTATGCTAAATTAAGTCTATGTGAGCTTGCTCTTACCTGTTTGAGTATAAAGTTAGCTGATAAGTTGGTAAAACGTCCTAGGGGTATTGTGAAAAATATTTTGGTAAAGATAGATAAATTTGTCTTCCCCGTTGATTTTGTTATAATAGATATGCCGGAGGACACTAAAGCCCCCATTATTCTAGGGAGCCCATTTTTGGCTACTGCTCGTGCAAAAATAGACGTTTTTAGTCGGCGTATATCTTCGAAAATAGGGGTTGACAAAATAGTGTTTGATTGTGATAAGTCAGTTGATTTTACTTTTGCTTCGATTTGTTGTATTAAAATTGTTGATGCACCGGTTTGTGATTGTATGCAGGATGACAAGAGAAGGAATTTGACATTTTCAAAATCTCTAAAGACTTATTCACTAATGAAATTTCAAGGTCTAGGTATCTTCCTTCATGTATTATGCACTTATGCAAGAAAATCCAACATTACTAATATACACAATAGGTGACAAATACGCAGTCGTTTTGACTGTGGGCTCCTTGCTACAGTAACGGGCTCTCATTTTGGGCCAGCCCGATTTTAGTTTTTTTTTTTTTAATTATTTTGTTTTTGTTTTTGTTTTTTTTTTAATTTGTATGCACAAAGTAGGAGGGAAAAAAAATATTACAAAAGTTCCGATTTATTCAGATAAAAAAAATACCAGCGGAAACATCTTCGATACCTAATAACTTTAAAATAATCGATATGGTCACAAACGTACAACCCATTATATTAAAAAAAACCATATAGCAAAAAAAAACAACACTTTAAACATGAGGCCCAACACATAAGCCATATAAAAAAAATATTACTAATATACACATTTGTCGACAAACTAGCCTAAAATTCGCATAAAATCTGGCCCAAAATCTGGCCCAAAATCTGGCCCAAAGTAAAAAAAAAAAACTAACCCAAAATTAGCCTGAAATCTGGCCCAAAGTAAAAAAAAATACAAAACGGTCCCTCAACTTTTAACTATTTACGATTTTCTTACACAAAAAATCCCGTAAAAAATTAACAAAAAAAACACGTCAAGTTTTTATATCGAACCGTCACAAAAAAAGAAAATATTCGGGAAAAAATTAACCCGTCCCAACGCAAAAAAAATATTCCCGAATCATACAAAAAAAGGAAATATTAAAAATTAGCCCCGCATAACGCATCGGCAAAAAAAAACCCCTCGAAACGTAAAAAAAATATTCAGGAAAAAATTAGCCCCGCCGCAACGCGCGGGTTCATTTGCTTGTTTAGAACATAGAGTAAAGTACATTTTTGGTCTGTGGTTTTGTGCGTTTTTCACTTTTGGTCTAAAATTCAAAAAAGTTTTGGTTTTAGTCTAAAATGATACTTTTGTTTCACTTTCGGTCCAAAAACTTGTTGTTTTGATCCTTGTGGTTTGGTGGATATTTCACTTTTGGTCCAAAAATTTACTAACATGTTTGGACCGAATATGAAACAAAAGTATCACTTTTAGACTAAAACCAAAACCTTTTTGAATTTTAGACCAAAAGTGAAAAACGCACCAAACCACAAAGACAAAAAATGTACTTTACTCTAGAACATATGAA
>BQNB010186653.1:0-12109 GCA_026074375.1 Tanacetum coccineum
GAGCATTGGGAGCATTTGAGTCGCGCGGATATGTTTTTGAAGGCTTAATAACTTGTATACCATTCGACAAACGTTAAAAAAAATGTTTCTATTGCATTATAAATGGGATCCTTTGTAAACTCTGATTTTAATATAACGAATGTGAAATTTATTTAAACGTCTCTTTTGAGGTCGTTTTCTGTGACTTGTCCCTTGTGCCTTGAAGTCGCACCCCATTGTTACCATTCCGCTGCCGTCCGATTTTGGGGGTGTGACAACTATTACCTTGGTGAGTGATTAATAAAGTATCCCAAATTTCTTTTGCGGTTTTACACATAAATTTTTTTTCATATTTATTACGTGGTAAAGCGTTATAAATTACCATTTTAGCTTCATTATTTTTTGCAAGTTTCTTTTTAAGATCATCGTTTTGTTTATCAAATGGTAAAATTTCATCCTTTTTTGTTTCGGGATTATTTTGAATAGGAGAAAAATCACCAAAGGTAATGACATGCCAAAGATATAGATCTTTTGATTTCACATAAGGTTCGAATCTATTTTTCCAATAAATAAATCCATCACTTTCAAATAGTGGTGGTCTTTGCATCGATTGCCCTTCTAAATATTTTTTCGATTCAACAGATCGATTCAAGTTTTAAAATACAGTTTATTTTAAAATTCTTGTTTGACGTGGCTCTTGATACCAATTGTGGAAAACTAGAATGGGGGTTGAATAGTTTGCCGCTTTTTTAATTAATGTTATGTTTGTTTATAAAAACTTAGATTCGACTTTATGTGAATTCACAATGTCCACAGTATAGATAATTTAACTAATCAAGTAAGTAATGATAAGATGTAAATAAATGTGCAAGATAAGAGATAAAGGAAGGAAAGATCAAACCACAACATGAGGATTTATAGTGGTTCGGTAACGAAGCACCTCTTCGCCCTACTCCACTCCCCGAGCACCAAACTCGAGAGTTTTCTTCACTACGTCAACAAGATCCCTTTAGGCGGAGAAAATCGTACACAACTTAGCTTACACCAATTTCCGACACTAAGCTAAATGTCGAGTTCTAATCCTAACTAGAACCAATCTATCACAACACAACACACCACTACACGACAAATCACAACTTTGGTTCACTACACAACTTCTCTCGACTTCACAACTTCTCTTTACTTCACAACTTCACTTTGCTTCACACCTTCACTTTACCAAGACACTACTACGATCACACCAATCTATCACTACTTACTAAGATCACCCCGATCTATCTATACTTACAATGATCATAACAATCTACTTATTGTATACAACTACGATACACACCTTCACAATATACACAAATGATTTACAAGATATGATACAATTGCAACAAGGTTGCAATGACACACACTAAGCTATAATACTTTTTCACTTGATGATAGGAAGTATTCTTCTCTTGCGCTTAAGGATCAAAGCTTAGATCACATGGAAACAAAGCTTTATGATTTAATGATCAAAGGAAAGAAAGGAAAGTATAAACTGATTTAGAACAGAAAGAAAGTGTGTGCAAAAGGTGAGAAAATCAGTGGGGAATAGTCTAGTATTTATAGGCAAGCTGTGACAAAAAACACGTGGCCGGTCCCCTTAATTAGTGTGTCGGTCCCCTTAAAATTAAAGGGGCCGCCCGTTATAATTAAGGGGGCCGCCCATGCCTGACGCTCCCTTTTTTGTCTTTTCTGGGGGAGGTGTTTTCTAGAACATTTTTAGCCGTTTTTGGGTAGAAAATTTGAATTCAAAATATTTATTTGAATACAACATTTCTTTTAAATCTAAAAATGTTTTGTAAAAGATATAAAAATGTTTGTGTCATTTTTATAAAAAGTGTGAGTTTAAAAATAAAAAATCATTTGATCATAAACTACATTAAGCATTTGTTTATTCATACTTTTAAGTGATTAAATTTTTGAAATGAAAATTTACTACTAATTACTTGTTTACAATTAATTTTTCATTAATTGTTTTTACTTTTTGTGATTATCAAAACGTAGAGAGATCGAAAATATTAACAATGTTTTTAGGCATTATTTCTATCAACAATGATGAAACTTTAGAGATTGACGAAGTAGTCAATATTAAGGAATCTAGACACCATCCATTAGAAAATGTCGTAGGAAACCTTAACTAAAGAACTCTTAGGTCACAAGCCCAAAATCAAAGTAACTTCTTTTGTTTTATATCAACAATAGAACCTAAGAATGTGAACGAAGCTTTAACGGATGAAAGTTGGATAATCGCTATGCAAGAAGAATTAAATCAATTCATTGCTAACGATGTTTGGGAGTTAGTTCCACAACCTAGGAATATGACAATCATATGAACTAAGTGGGTGTTTAGAAATAAGTTAGACGAGAACGGTATTGTTTCTCGAAATAAGGCTAGGTTAGTTGCTCAAGGCTATAATCAACAAGAGGGCATCGATTATGATAAAATTTATGCCCCAGTTGCTAGACTTGAGTCTATTAGAATACTATTAGCTTATGCTTGTACGTTAGATTTTAAGATATTCCAAATTGATGTAAAAAGTGCATTCCTGAACGGTTTTATCAATGAGGAGGTATACGTGGCACAACCTCCAGAATAACGGTTTTATCAATGAGGAGGTATACGTGGCACAACCTCCAGGATTCATTAATTTCGAAAAACCAAATCATGTTTATAAATTAAAGAAAGCTTTATATGGTCTTAAACATGAATATAAAATGGGAATGGTAGATAACACTCTTTTTACTAAGAAGAAAAGTTCAAACCTCATCATCGTTCAAATATATGTCGACGACATTATATTTGGCTCGACTTGTCAAGACATGTGTGATGAATTTGCCAAAATCATGCATGACGAGTTCGAGATGAGCATGATGGGTGAACTCAACTTCTTCCTTGGATTACAAATAAAACATATGGAAGATGATATCTTCTTCAATCAATCTAAATATATTAAAGAAATGCTTAAGAAATTAGGCTTATAAGATTCTAAACCAATGAAAACCCTCATGTCCTCCGATACTAAACTCACAAAAGACGAAGAGTGTGAGTCGGTAGATAGTACCAAGTTTCAAGGCATGATAGGTAGTTTATTATACCTAACGGCAAGTAGGCCCAATATCATGTTTAGTGTCTGCCTTTGTGCCCGCTTCCAAGAAGCTCCTAAAACCTCTCACCTTGAAGCGGTTAAGCGTATCTTCCGATGCATTAAAGGCACTACGCACTTAGGATTATGGTATCCTAAGGGGACCGGTATAGAAACAGTAGTATATGCCGACTCTGATCATGCGGGAAATTATGTGGACCGAAAGAACATTAGCGATATTTGTATGTTCGTGGGATGTTGATTGACATCTTGGTTCTCGAAGAAACAAACCGCTCTTGCTATATCCACTACCGAAGTCAAATACGTAAGCGCCGGAAAGGCATGTCAACAAGCACTATCGATGAAACAAGCTCTTATCAACTACGACATTCGACTCGATGACGTCCTGATCATGTACGACAATTTAGGCGCGATTGATCTTAGCGAAAACCTGGTGCAACACTCTCGAACCAAACACATCGAAATTCGTCACCACTTTCTTCGTGATAATGTCCAGAAAGGACATATCTCTATCGAAAAAATGTCGTCCGTCGACAACATCGTCGACATTCTTACAAAATCCCTTAAACGAGAATCGTTTAACTATCTACGTCTTGGTTTAGGAATGATGGAACACATTCCATAAATTGTCTTCTTTTTCTTCTGTCTCGATTCTAGTCCGTGTTCCACTCCGTGTCGTGACAACTTAAATACTTCATCCGAAGTACTTTGAGGATTTTTAATTCGCGAAATGCAAATTAAAACGTCACTTCTCTTTGTAAAATTTTTGTCAAAATTTAAGTCCAAAACCCTCAACTGAGGGCGGCCCCCATATCTCCGATGGCCCCCAGATTAAAACTGGCGGCCCCCATATTGATATAGGACTGCCATTAGTGGTCCTTATGTATGTCAAACCCATTTTTGTAAAACACAAAACCAAACAATCCCTTCCTCTTGCTGCAGCGACGAAAACGACCCACACACACTAAAAAATCAAAATTGATCAAATTAACTCAAATTAAAGATAAAATCAACACCTACAATCATCCCTAACATCATTAACATCATCAATTGTAAGTCATTTCTTCTATTTTCTTTCAAATCGTGTCTAGGGTTCATGATGAACACAAAAATCAAAATTGGGGATTTTCATTTTTCTTGTGTTTGTATGCAATTAGGACTACTAGAATACAATGTATAACTAATATGCTTCCCGTAGACATAGGATTTGCAAGATTGAAGTGTGTTTTGTCAAAAATTGTTTTCGCACAAAACCCAATTTTATTTCCAAATCACTCACGTTAGGATCACAATAAAATTGTTGTTATGCATTGTTAATACACTCTAAAAACGTTTTTGCATACATGCATAATGATCTCATGAACAAAACTCGAGATACATAATTCATATGTATTTTTCGACATGTTTGGGTGAGCAAAATTAAATTAAGGAGCGTTTGGGTTAACTCTTAGGTTTTTATTTCTAGGTCGAGTTAACCGTTACTCCACATTTGTTACATATAGGCACACACTAGGCACAAGTTCAAAATAACAATACGAGTATAAGATAATAAAATATGATGTTGATTGTTTTTATTTTAGGTGACAATGCCTCGTAAAACTGCTGATGACCACCAAAACACAAGAAACTACATTCCCATAATCTCACATGAATACACTTCACCCTTAAAAGAAATGCTAAGAAACCTTGAAAGTCGTTGCATACATGAGGGTCGGGTGGTTTATCCAAACTTCGCAAACTTAGTCTATGTCGGGTCAATGTTTAGTCATATCGGGTTCGATTGTCTTCTTGAAATAAATGAACAAATTTGTCCTCGCTTCGTCCTTGAATTCTATAGTCAATACCATATAGATTATTCTGAAGAAGGTCAAATGTTAATCAATTTTGTCATCCAAAATAATTTCTTTTCATACACTCTTGAAGAATTCGGTCAAATTCTTGGGATACCTTACAAGGGTGCATGTGTTTTTACCGACAAGTGGTCACTTGACGACTTGCAATATGGTGTCCCTACGGATGGTTCATACCAAACTAACCCTCCTTGTCCTGATGACATCAAAAACTATATTCAAGAGGAACGGGTGGGTCCGGTCACTCGTATTCGTCATGGGGCCGAAATTCCTGTCGAGGAAAATGAAATTTTAACTCGTGAAATCGTGTCAACCATGAAACCTTGGGTCGAAATTATCCGAGAAAATGTATTTTGTCTGGGGGGTAACCGGGACCACGTTCCCGCGTGTCTTTGTTATATGCTCTATTGTGTTGCAAAGTCTGAAAAATTCAATCTTGCATTTTTCATTGCAAAACGAATGGAGTTTGTCACTAAACAAGCTAGGTTGATACTATCGTATGGTATGCTATTGACTCGCTTGTTTAAGTATGTAATGAGTGAAAGTCCTGAGTTGTTTAATGAGTTTTATGTCTTGTACGATCGTGTCATGTATCCTCTTGCCGCTCAACAAGAGCGAAAGACTCAAAAGAATTATGGCACGAAAAGAGGTTATCACTCTACTTCCTCCTCCTCCGCCTTCGATCAACCATCCTCCTCTCATCTCAACGATGATGATGATGATGATGGAAATGACAAAGGGACCTCACGTGCAAGCACTCCTTCCCCCACTCGTTTTGTTAACTCATTAACAAACGAGGTTCCTCGAGTCTTTGAAAACCCACCAAATGTTGAACCCGACATGGAACAATTCTACACCCGCCAAACTGAAATTCTAAACCATCAAGTTCAATTGAGAGATGAGCACCGTGGTGGATTAAGGTCAATCGATAAGGGCTTCAAGAATTTGTGAAGAAATATGAAGAAGAAGTGAGCAATTTGGAAAATTACTATAAGACAATATACTTATATTTATTACATTATTATGGTTGTTGGTACTTAGTATTGCCATATATGCTTAAGTACTTGAACTTATGCTATTTAGTAGTCCTTTAGTACGTAGTATAGGCAAAGTAACTTGCCTTGGATGATCATTCCATTTTATCATCCTAAACTTTGATTGTGTGCACTTTGATACATTACAGTTATCTATATGATATGATGCATGATTATTTCTCAATCAATATGCCTATATGTGCCTCTCTAATTGAATTTAGGGTAGCTAGCCTTGTGAATTTGATTATTAGGAAGTTTTAGATGATTCATGATGAAATAGGATTGACTGCAAAAGGGAAAAACTAGGAAACTTTTTCTACACAGGAGTTACAAAAATCAGGACAAACTGGAAAATGTTTGTTTCTCCAGAAAACGGCCCCCATAAATACTGGGCGGCCCCTAAATATATCTGGGACCGCCACATATATATGGGACCGCCAACAGGAGTCACAGAATTTTTACTATGCTGACTTGATTTTTTGTTCAATTGACCATCCTCTTCTCTAGACACAGCTACATTTCCTGTATTTTGTTAAACCATTTTTGTAATCTCCCTTCCTAAACCTTATGCTTTACCTCTTTAATCCACTCCTTCTAAATTAAATACCCATCCTCTCCACTCTTCTTATCATCTTCATCTCCTTCATATCTTACTTCCATGGCTTCCACTCAAGCTTCCTCCTCTAACCCTTCCAAGAAAATCAAACTAACCATAATCCCACCTAGACAACTCTTTGTTAACATTTCTAGTGATGAAGATGTCACCACCACACCTTATCCCATAACAACATCCTCTTCTCCATCTCCACCAAATGCACCATCAAAAACTCCATCAACCAAAGATACATCATCTACCTTTGGCACTACCTCTTCCTCATTTGAATCAAAACCTCAATTGACATACCCTCTCCTCAACCATCTAATCCTTTTCTTGAAAATATCATGGATGCACCTCCAAGACCCTCACATCCACTTCCACTCCAAAGTCATCCTTCCTTAGACATCACTCTTTATTTGTCACCAATCACCCCTTAATCACATTCTTGATACCCCATCACCACCTTCACCACAACCACAACCTCAACCGCCTCTCATGGGTCACCCCATTTACTTCAACTATCATGGGTCAACTTGTCTTATTTGTTTTCACAACCGTAATCTTATCTTTTCTCTTAAGGATGAGATGAACCTATTGTTTGCTCACATTGAGTATCTTCTTACTTCCACCATGGCTTCATTCTCTCCACCTCACCCTTAAAAACTAGATCATATCACCTTATAATAGGTCGCCCTAGCCTTTTTGCTCAAATTCATTTCCTATAAATCAAGGATCATATAGGATTTATGTCGTATTAACTTTATCTACCTTATGTAGTATGTTTAGATTGTGGTGTAATTTATGAATGAATGTTTCTTTGTTAGACTTAGTTCTATTTTCCTTGCATGTAGTATGTTTCTTGTATGAGTTTCTTAAAGTGATGAATGAAACTACTTTATGGTTTAACTTGCATGAATTGCTATATTGCTACTAGTTGGGAATATATTCTTGCACTTGTACTTCTCACTTTGTTTTGTAGCAATAATCTCATAAGCTCAATCATATGGTGCCCCAAACGAGGAGGAGCATACATCAAGGGGGAGTCTTGGCATCGTCGATTTCTTTCTCTCTACAATTCGACGATCATCCTTTTTGACTTCGACGAGAAATAGATCAAAACTCATTAATAATTTAACAACTTTATTTTTACATAAAATGAGTTTATATTTTGTCATCATCAAAAAGGAGGAGACTGTTAATACAAATAATGTCTAAAAACGTTATTTATATTTTTCGACCTCTCGATGTTTTGAAGATGACAAAATGTAAAAAACGTTTACGATAAAAATAAATGTTTACAAATTATTAATCGTAAATTTCTATTCCAAATGAAAATCACTTAAGGTATGTATAAACAAATCATTAAACATGATTAGTGATCAAGAAAATAATTTTCTTAACCATCACATTTTTACAAATATATATATATATAATACTTTTTAATTAATTAAAAGAAAAGTTTTATGTAAAACATAAATTTGAAATTCAAATTTTCCTCCCAAAATGGAAGCTTTCATACCAGATAAAACCTTCCCCACTAAAAGACAAAAAGGGGAACGGCAGTCTAGGGGCGGCCCCCTAAGTGGCTAGGCGGCCCCTAGATATATCTGAGACCGCCGAGACCGCCACCAGCTGACTGTTGGGGATTCCTGGCTATAAATACCGCACTACTCTCAGCAGAAAAATAGACCTCTTTGCATGAATTTTACCAGTCTTCTTTCTCTCTTTAAAAACCTTCTTTCTCTTACTAAATCTTTTGATCACTAACATTGTTTGATCTTGTTTCAAGTGATCTAATCTCTTCTTCTCATCTCTCCTCTCCTCTTTATCAAGTGCAAGAGAAGAACATTCGTATTCGTCAAGAAATGAACTGTTGTAGTCTAGTAATTTCTCCTTCTTTCTTCTAAGAACCAAATCTCTATCTTGAATATCTTGTATGGTTGTGTAAATTGGATAGTGTATAAATCCGATAGTGTAGATCTTGTGATTGTGTATTACTTGTGAAGTGGTAGATTGGTTCTAGCTAAGATTAGGACTCGACATTTAGCTTAGTGTCTGAAAATAACGTAAGTGACATGTAAACGGTTTTCTCCGCCTAAAGGGTGCTTGTTGACATAGTGAATCTCGAGTCGGATACTCGGGGAGTGGAGTAGGGCGAAGAGGAGCTTCGTAGTCGAACCATTATAAATCTTGGCGTCTTGGTTTGATTGTTCCTTCTCTCATCTCTTTATATTGTTGTGATTCTTATTTATTGTTTGATTAGTTGTAGCTAGTAGATACGTACATTGTTGGTTTATATTGTTAGTTGGTTGAACATATACTCGGATCTAATAAATTTTAGAAGTAAAATGTTAAAACGCCAATTAACCTGTAAACTATTCAACCCTTCCCCCCTTCTAGTTTCCACAACTTGTTTGTATTCCACACTCGAGTTTACAACTCGACTATTGAATAAATCTTGCCTTTTGAATATGGAATGTAATCTTACTTAAAACTGGGAATTAAAACTCGACATGATTTGATCGCCTTCTGTGGCTGACGTTTCAGAAGGTGAAACTCTCGTCGTTGTTTGTGACTCTCTATCTTCTTGGTTAGATAATGGATCATCTTTAATTTGTCATGTCTTCATTGACAACATGCACCATTTGCAATTGAAAAAAAGTTAGTTTTTTGCGCTGCTGTTAATGAATTATGTGATCGAAAAGAAAAAGAAAACAAAAATAAACATAAAACAAAAGGGCTAATAGCAATGAATTTTCTCACATGTCCACTTATCATATATGAATTCAAAAAAATACTATAATACACATCAAACATTGATTGTTTTGGGTTGATATCAACAAAACCCCGTTTTTATCTCCAAAATCCACGTCAGCTAACAAATGTAAATGCTACCATTATGATTCACGTCAGATTGTGATCAAGTCTTATAAGTGAACATTTGAGAAAGTTTGATGTGTATTTTGAAACATTTGACAAAGTTTGATGGATATTTTGAAACAATTAACTTCACGTAATTAACTTAAAATAAAAAGTAAAAAAGTCCACTTGTTTAATTTAACCGGTGTAGCCGGTTTCCGGCCACTACATGTAAGCAAAAGTATGATATTGAAATAAAATTTAAAAGTTTGATGGGTATTATGATATTTTATAGAGTTCATATATGATAAATTGACATTTTAAAAAGTTCCTTCTTAATATATGCCATTAACCCAAGACAAAACCCATCAAGTAAGACGTGCAAATGTGTCGTAGTATATTTTCTTAAGCATGTCATGTCGTCATAAACACTTGAAAATAGAGCTTTCTTGCAAACAACATATTCCGTAAAATAAAGGTTGCAAAGTGTAAGTTCCCCCAAACTAACAAAGAAAAACCTTTGCAAAGTCGTAAAAAAACCAATCGATTCATTTAAGAGAGATACTAAATCCACAAAAAAAAAATCAAAAATGTTTCACAAAATGATGTGTCATACATTCACAAAAACATGTGGATTTAAAAGCGGACATGTGAATTTAAAAGCAAAAAAGAGAGAGTCGATTATAATAGTTTGGGTAAATTACACTGTTGGTCCCTAAACTCCGCCCTGTTTGCGGATTCAGTCCCCCGTTTTGAAAATCGGTGTAAATGGTCCCTAAAGTGGTCATTTTGGTGCGTGTTTGGTCCCAAGGGATAAACGATCGTTAAGTCGCTTTGTTAGTGATAGGTACTATTGTAATTTTGCATTAAAAGTATTATAGTACACCCTTGGTCCCTAAGTATAATTTTTTTTGTACACCTGTACACTTCCCATCACATCACCAATTAATATATTTACTATTCACTTCACTTACACCTCTTATACCTATCATTTTACAAGATTATTCCTGCCCGAATCATATTCCTACTCTCTCATAAATCACTCACACAACCATACATACAGTATTTTTCTTCGATCAAACCCTACATGCAATGGTGTTAGTAGACCACACAGGATGGAAGCTCCTCCGTCGACAGTGGACGGGTACTACCGAGCAACTCGTTGAAGAACTCGAATCGGCTTATGGTAATGATTTGAATGCCTTTTGCTCAAACTTTATTTTTTTACAAATGTATTGTTCTTTACTTGTTTTATTTTTGATTTATGAAGTTAGGTTTTGATTTTGTTTTTTAGATAATGCACCCAATATGTTTTCAATTTGAATACATCATGGTGGAAATTTCAAAGGTATCTAGGCCAAATGTATGTCAGTGGTCGTGTCGATATATTTGATATGGTCGATATCGATTTGTTTACTGTGGTTGCGCTGAACATGATGGTTCTTAAATTAGGTTACACAAGTAAAGGGTTGTATGCTTTGGCTTGCGAGGAGGATGTTCGTTGCCTGGGTACCCTTGTTAGGAGCTTTAAGTTGATTAAGTTCTATATAGAACATGGTGTTACCGCTTTAGACTCTTACCTTAGGGCACCACGGTTTAGGGCAACATTAAAGGAGATTACTAATGAGCCTGGTAGCATTGCAGCAAACAGAACTGAAAAATGTTGTTGTTGATCTGGAATGAGTCTAGTGAAACAACTAAGGAACCTATTTGTGAGTCTGTTACACTTAGCTCTTTGCCATAACATGATTCAAGTACACCTTGTAAGGATTCTGTTTGTGAGTCCATTACACCTAGGTGTATGCCTGATTGTATTTTAACCCCTCCCACTGATGAGTCTGTCATCACATATACACAGTTGAGTGGTGTGAAGCCATGTTCTCCCAACAATAAAATCACAGTTTTGTGACATAAACTTGAGTTTTGTCTCACAATAAGCAACTGCTAGTCAGGTTATAGATGATATGATGAGGCAATTATCATTTGATGAAACAGAATTAGATGGAGAGGCGGGCTTTGCTGATGTTGCGAGGAGTGGTGTGGACAGTTCAGGGTTAAGTCATGATGAGTCATTTGGAGTTGATGACTTGGACTTAAACTTAAATAAACCTGTAAACCTAAATGTTTCCCAAGTTGAAACACAATCTAAGCTCCCTGTGTCTGAGGAACCAGATGTTGGTAGAACTCATGAACCCATGTTGTCAGAGGTTAGCACTCAAGAACCAATTGTGGCAGAGGTTAGCACTCAAGAACCCATTATGGCAGAGGTTAGCTCTGAGGTACCCATTGTGGAAGAGGTTGGAACTCAGGAATTCAGTGTAGAAGATGTTGTACTTGAAAATTATGTAAGTTCTGGGGAAGATGGGGAAGATGCTGAATATGGTAATGGTCAGGAAGATGAATCAGCTCCGACTGATGGACATTTCTTCTGTGATGATAAAGGAATATATACTACATATGAAACTGAATATGATGTCCAGTCTAGTGAAGATGCAGGTACAGATGATGATGATGATGTAGACGAAGATTTTTCTGGTAGATGAAGAGAATGAGATTGTAGAGCCTGATGTTGATGTCTATTTGTTTGGTATTAGCATGGATTTTCCTTTTGACAACATTGGTGTCACTAATCTAGTGTCGGATGATGTTTTA
>BQNB010186655.1:0-12109 GCA_026074375.1 Tanacetum coccineum
GTCAAAAAGTCAAATCGGACCCAAAAAGTCAAAGAGTAAAATAGTAATTTAAAATATCGAAAATTGCGGGGTGTGACACATTCACTTTAGATATTAGTCATTCATGGAATTAGGGTTTAGAGATATACGATAACGGTTTAAAGCCCGTTTTGATATAATGTTGCGAATGGTACATTATAGGAATAATGTACTTTGTAATAAGGATATTAAGATATTGACTTGACATTTTATGATATATATATGAAGACAGGATTGCCATAGATAGGTTGCGTAAGCTCGTCTACTTTAGTTATGTAAGTTACATGACATAATAAGATATTGAAAATGCAAGTAATGTAATAAAGCAAAAAATTTCCCCGTATAATTGTGATCATAGTAAAATAGGTTAATGAAAATTCTGAGTTGTTATATCATCACCACCGGCTTCGCGGTTCATATTTTCCATAAATTCAGCCATAGATGCGGCAACTTGTTCCCTAATAACCTCGCGCATACGTGCCTCAGACATTGCTTTTGGCGGCCTGATCCTATTACAACACAAATCAAATCATAATGAGTATTCATTCGATGATTGTATTAAGCAAAGGAACAATTTAGAAGAAACAAGAAAAGAAAGGTAACAACAACATAACATAAAATTAGAACCAAAAGATAGTCATTTCATTAATCATAAACAAGTTACAAGTTGCATTGTCATACATTACATGTCACCATCTAATGCTATACAACTCCAAAAGACTAGTTCTACTAACTGACATCGCAGTTTAGTTAGTGATTTACAAAAGATACTACGAATGATAAACTAATCTACTAAGAGTCACTAGGTGGTCCACGTGGCTCGGAAGGTCCATCGGTCCCATCAGAAGTAGAGTTCTTTGATTTCTTTCTCGGACGCTCGGTATTCTCATCATGAGATGGCGGCTTCGGAACAGCCCCAATACGAACCATATCTAAGTAAAACATCTTATTCCACACTTGGGACTCATGCAACCTCCTCTCAGCAGTCTCACACTCCATACGAGCCAACACCAACTTAGTCTCAGCCAATCTTTTCTTCAATGTGGCATTCTCTCACTCTATACCGACATCCTCTCGAGAACATTACCCAAAGCACGCTCGACATTTTCCAAATCATGATTAAGTAACTCCCTTTCTTTTTCCCCGATTTTATTCTTGGATTTGAGAAGAGCAATCTCAGTTTGGCACGTACCCAACTCAGCCTCCATGACTCTAGCTTGTGCACGTGATGCCTCTAAATCACGCCTTAAGGCCCACGGTGCTAATCCATCAACATGAGATGAGTCACGAGCAGAAGATGACTCTCCTACCTCAAATAAGCCCCTCGAAAAGTTGCGAATAACATAAGGCTTTTGGGTAATAGTCCCAGCAGTAGCCTCAGGTACAACATCGACCTCCTCGTCCTTTGACTCGGAATCAGATGACACAGAATCAGATTACACATCTCCAGGTGGCGGGGTTTTGTCACCCTCCACCTCATAAGGAAATATCAACTCAGCATCATCCTCGAGCTCAATATCAACATCTTCCTCGGGTTCCTCTTCAGGATCTTCTTCAGGATCTTCTTCGTCATAATCAACCAAATCAATATCGTCGGGAATGTCAACCATTTCGTTGGGATCATGGATATCCACAACTTGGTTCGGCTCGGGAACAACTGGGTTCACTTCGGGAATAGCTTCGTTCGGCTCGTTAAGATGATTAGGGTTCTCCATGACAATCTGCGTCGTATAAATATCTCGTATTAGTATTAAATAATTACATAATTAACATTTATATTCAAATAAATGAAATTTTCATATTATAACATATATATTTTTCAATATATATATCGATAAATAAATCCTTCCCATTCTTGTCCCATCGGTAATTCGGAGATTTCGTTTGCACAGTTATAGTTAGAAGATTTCAAAAAAAATCCTTTCGTTCATTTTTTTTTTTGAAAAGCTTTTGTTCTCTATAACTTAAGCTTAGATACCAATCTGTAACACCCTCATTTTTCACATAACAGCGGAAGGGTCATTCGGGGTGCTACGTCTTAATACAATAACTCAAGCATAGAAAACGACTCGAAAAGAGACGTTTTTAAATATAACCATTCTAAATAAAAGATTCACAATGTAGGTCCCAAATATTTTCATAATCAATACATCATTTTCAAATATTTTCTTCCAATGATTTTTCTTTAAATGGGCCTTCAAAATATTTATCTCATTAGCTTCGCCGAAATCTTCATCACCGAATTACCTTCAAGGACCTGAGATAAAACATGCTAAAAAGTCAACAATAATGTTGAGTGAATCCATAGAGTTTATATATATATAATAAATTCCGAACACAAGTATCATTTCTCAAAATCATCAAGACATAGCGATGTGGATCAGACAAAGTTATAGGGGGATTATTATAATTCTCATGACATTAAACATTACCATCTAAAAAGAATGCCCACTATACACCCTCGATATGAGTGCATATTACTCTCTATACAACGCATCCGTGTTGTCATTCTCCGACACATGACGATAGCCACTCGTCACGGATTAGAGGTGGCAACCTCCAAATAGTACTATTTGATGTATAAGCTTCTACCATTACCCGGTAGTTAACAATTCATGATTTCCGCGGGTCTTTTATCTAGCGAGTTAAGCTAACTTATAATAATCAAGACTACTAGCATACATTCGGGTCCCTTGTGTTCTATTTTAAAAAACAAGCATGTTATCCCCCTCGCGGGTTTATAAAACAATTAAAGTATTAAAATGCGATGCTATGAACTCACTCGTGATGTTGAAAGAGAATAGCGATAGGAATAAAAACTTCGGGAGTAGGCGAGTCGGTCAACCAAGACCTATACAATTAGTAACGGGTCTTAGGTTTCTAGTTGGTAATAATTATGAAAACTCATAAATAAAGTAAATATATATGTATACATGTAGTTAACATGATGACCAAGTTTATATTATGTAAGTATTTTATACTTAAGCTTTTACATGTTTTTAATTTGCCACTATTAGCCATTTCAACTAGTATTGTCCATATTAGCCCAAAAGCCCATTAAGCCCATTAACCAAGTCCATTAAGCTCTTTTATGGATATTATCATTTTAAGACCAGGTCTTAGCCCAGTGGTCTATTTTAGCTCATAAACGACTTTTATTATAAGTTTTCGGGTTCCTGGGGTCGGGTTATTATTTAGATCAATATATTAGCCTTTTAAAACTCCCAAGAAGTAGGTCCTACCACCTCGGGTTTTAGTCATAAAACCATATTATATAATATAGAGTTCGGGTTTTTAGGAAAATTTGTATACTTTTGTGTTACGAAGATAGTCGTAATTTATAAACCATAAATAGTATAATTTATATATTTATATGATTGGCTTCATACTTAATTTATTTTACAGATTCAAACTCATTTTAGTACATCTTTTGATTATACTTATACATATGTACACTTTAATACATAAAGATCATGTTACAATTTCGGACTGAAATTTCACTTTCACCATTTTTAACGTCATTTACAAACCGTAAAGAGATGATTGACTATCCAATTGATTCAGAATCTACATGACTTTAGCTATAACCCATAGTTTTCACCTTTTAAATGGTTCAGTACCTAAATGTGACTTTTTACACAATATGTACAGCATGTCCAGAATTGACTAGTTTTAGTATTTTGATCATAACTCATTCATTATTTATCCTCTAGAAGTGATCCAAATTGCCAAATGTTCATAAGAGAATTATCTATGACCTCATGCAATCAAATCCAACCTCAAACCTTCTGAGAATTATGGAAATTTACTGTTTCATTTACAGCCTACAAATTTTATACTTTCGCTTATCTAGTTTTTATGGTTCATTCTTGTTAGATCTAACTAGATCTATGCAGATTAACCTTTTATTTCCTTAATCATATACATCATACATTACATATACTTTAGTGGAAACGCAAATAATACTTAACAGACTCATTAAATTTTACAAAGGAAAAGAGTAGAAAATGATCATATGATCAAAACTAGACAAGCTTGATGAAAGCTTCAACTCCAAGTTAATCTTCACCAAAAATACTCTTGACACACAATTTTATTTACCCAAATGAGGTTTTTAAATACCCTTGTAAACTTCAGCCTAAAGTGTACAAAACCTTCCTTGAAACCATTCTTAATCACTTCCAAAAAAGTATAAGGATTACACTGGTAGTCATATTCCTAGTGTTCTCTGTACTTGATCTTCAAAAATTATTAATATGGGTGTTTGTTTGTGGAGATTTTAGGATGGGCAAGGCAGGATGGGGAAACAAGAAAGTTCGTGTGAAGTTTCACTTAGCCATTATGGGATGTGGGTGCTGTGGTTAGGCTTCTTTTGTATGGTTTTGAACATGCATCTACATGCATTTGGTACTAGGACAAGTGTCCCTTGTCTTTGCTTATCTTTTGACACAGCACAAGGAGGGGATATTTCACAATTTAGGTCTTTATTAATGATATATTTGTGGATTTGTGTATAAATTTTAACGATAGGTGGTAGTTTAGAGGCTAACGGGGGTATTAGCGAAAATATATTACGCAGAGTTTAAGGCGGTGGAACCACGGAAAGTGGGCGGATAAATGATTCAAAATAAAAAAAAGTTTTTACATCGTACCCGGGCTAATTTTTCCCTGACCAATCTTTCAACTCCCCCTAAGGACGTCGTACCAGACGAATAATTTACATTATAAATCTTCTCTCCCGGGCTCACAAGCATTTACGTAAAATACGAAAAATGCACGTAATATGAAAAATAAAAACGAATGTAATAAAATTATTTCTATGGCATTTTGAAAATATAAGCGTCGATGCTTAACGTAGAATTCGCCGGTTCTTTGTAAACGTCACGTAAATTACAAATGTAAGCCCTAATTCTCCCGGTTATTCGTGAGTTCATATCTCAACATAAAAATGAAAAATATAATTAATACTCGAGAATAAAATAACAACCTAAAATTTATGGATTATCACACCTTTCATATTTTTATTGTTAATACTTAATAGGTCATTGCTATTTCACTACTAATACTTAAATCATTGATCTGGTTCCTTTTAGCTAACTTTTGTTATTTTACCAATTTAAAAGATCACCATGAACTATTGATACTTGGTAACCTATTACAGTTGAACTATTGAAAGATCTGATGTGTTCTATGATCAAGAATAACAAACATTTATCAGCAGTGCAAAGCATCTTCAAACATTAAATGAAACATGATATAGCCTTATACATGTAAAAGATCATATAATCTCACAAATTCTTCATGCTTTGTAACTTTCTCATTTTTCTCATCACGGGAGGGTTCTGCAGAGCAAAAAAGATTAGAATAACATGAATTCAGATGTGTCACAAAGCCAATAAGAAAATGTTATTAAGAAAGAAAAGGCTAAAGCACAGTTTTCAAATTTATTTATGAAGGTTTACCCAATCACTGTTATATAAAATGCAGGTATCAGCTGATGTAAAATACATGTATCAACTCCAAATAAGAAGCAATTTCTGATGCAAGATATTGTGGAGACAAATTCAAAAATAGGGGTGTTTGGAGGAGTGTTATATATCTGAATTTTTTGAATATAAGTCGTGATTATCATCTATCGGTTCTTGGTGTTTGGATAATATTAGTCTAACTATACTTTTTGAAATGATTTGTTAAGTAAATGAACCGCTAGCATTTGACTATGTGATTGAGCAAGCTGCAAATTCTGCTGCTGCATCTTCTGCAAAGTAATCCATAATTTGTGTAACTCAGCTCCGCTTAGCTCAATAGTCCGACTAGAAAAAAAAATGAATACTCATGGTCAAGTATACCTGATCAATAATATGCATTAATCTAATAGCATGTGCACGAAGGAAGGTGCCTACCAATACAGGTTCATTTTTGTTAAAGTTATCATTTGATATAATCTATCCTAATAGCTTCTTGTTGTATGCATACATTTATTTTCCCATTATAGAACATACGACAAGCTATTTCTACAGCCATTCTCTTTATAGGAAATACAAATGTGAAGTTGAACTCGTGCACAGATGCTACTAAACGTCTATTTACTTATGAATGCGTCAACTCGAGTAGCAGTTAAAAATAAAAAAACCCTATTTTCTCTCTTCTCTATGGGCGATTCTGACGAATCCAGTTTTTTGATTTCTTGATCGTATTAATACTTGTATCTTTCTGATCTTATTCCCTATAACGATTGGAGTGTGTTGATTAATCATTTGATGTATCGCACAAACTAATTTTTATTTGGCTGCGGATCTTTAAATATTAGGGTTTCAATATCTTTTTTCTTGGGTTTCTCATTATTGTTGTTTTGAGTGCTGTTGGTCTTGTTGTTTATTCATTATTATCTTCATTTTATTGGTTTGTAATCATTATGGGGGCTGGTTAGGGTTTTGGGCTTGTTCGTGCGAAACCCTAATTTTTTAAGGTTTGTTTTTCTTTTGACACTAACCGTTGGTTGCTGCTGCTGTGTTTTGATCGTGATTGTAGGTTGAGAGCTATGAAAAAATGGACTATGTTGCGGAGCTACTTTGCGTCTAGGATCAAGAATATTGATGGTAAAATTTTAGGGAAAAATGGAAAACCAATGAAAGCCATGCGCAATGTTCAGTTTGAGCCTGCTAAGGATTTGATTGATGCATCTTAGGATACTAAACATGCGACGAATATTAATCATTCACCTGCAAAGGAAGATTGCTATGAGATGACGTCTGATGGGATTGCTAATATGGGGAGCCCTAAAACATTTTATTCTTTCGCTTCGGTGTTGCAAGACAAACCAAGTAAGAAAATTATTTACCTTACAGAATTGCGTAATTATGAGATTGTAAAAGGGGATGCTATAGCTATTCATATTAACAATGTGGAAGAGGTTAGTACAAGATTTGAGAATACCCTATATGGGTAGTTTATAG
Source organism: Tanacetum coccineum (assembly GCA_026074375.1). NCBI lineage: Eukaryota > Viridiplantae > Streptophyta > Magnoliopsida > Asterales > Asteraceae > Tanacetum > Tanacetum coccineum. The sequence continues at coordinate 6,975 of BQNB010186655.1, forward strand.
GGAAAAGACTTGCGTTCCCGATTGTTGAAACATATGTCAAGAATGCTTGGGCTAAATTTGGCCTTGAGCGTCTCATGCTTCAAGATGGTTTCTTTTTCTTTTAGTTTGCAAAAAAGAAGGGTATGGAGCATGTTATTGAAAGTGGTCCATGGCTTATCAGATTGGTCCCTCTTATTCTGAATGTGTGGACTCCGAATGTGAAATTAAGGAAGGATAGAATTACCACTGCTCCGGTATGGGTTAAGCTTCACCATGTACCCATCGTTGCATATTCAAAAATTGGTTTAAGTTTAATTACTACGTAAATAGGGCATCTTATTATGTTAGATTCCTATACAATCACCATGTGCCTTAAATCTTGGGGTAGGAACATGTATGCGAGAGCCCTAATTGAGGTGTCTTTGGAGAAGGAATTACTGCAGTTTTTGGTGGTGGCTATCCTATTCCTTAATGGAAAGGGTCACTCATTAGAGACTATTAAGGTGGAATATGAGTGGGAGCCCCCATGCTGTACTGAGTGTAAGATTTTTGATCATGTTGATAATCAATGCCGTAAGAAGCAAAAAGTGGAGGAACCAGATCAAGTAAAGGATGATGGTTTTATTGAAGTCAATCGTAATTGTGGGAAAGCTAAGAATAACAATAAGAACAGACAAGTTGAAGGTATTAAACTAACTAAACCTAAACTCAACTTGACATATCGACCTATTAACAGGTCCACAAATGAAAAAGGCGAGTCATCTTCCAAGCAGAATAGGGTGGGTTCTGAAGGGAATAACATGTTGAATAAAGACTCTAATCTAAATCCTTCTTATCCTAAACAAATTGATCAAATGAATACTAATTCATCTACCCATGTGACGTTAAAGAACTCTTTCAGCTCGCTCATGAAAGATAATGAAAATGGTTTGGAAAATGAAGATGAGTGCTCATCTTTGAAAGATCCTACTGTTACTATCAATGATAGTGATAGTGAGGAGATAGAAGAATTGATTTTAGAAGAACTTGTTGTTAAAATAAAGGACAAATCAGACATTAAGAAGGGGGCAAGTACTCCCTATACTGAGGTTACCCATGTATAATATTGGTTCATGGAATATTTAGGGTATGAACCAACCCCTGAAACAAAGCGAGGTTTGTCAAGTTATCAATGAAAATAATCTTTATGTTTGTGCTATATTAGAATCCCACATTGCTAGTTCTCGCTTAGATTTTCTTTGCTCCAATGTGTTTCGTTCCTGGAATTGGTACTCTAATAGTTATGTTTGTACTAAGGGTTTGCGTATTATCTTGGGATGGAACCCTAAAGTTGTTGATCTGGTGGTTATCTCTCAAGACGCCCAGGTTATTCACTCTTGGATTTGGTTCAAAGCTGATCAAAAGGAGGTTTTCTACTCGTTTATACATGCTCATAATCATTACACTCATCGTTGTTCTCTTTGGTCTAATTTGGGATTACATAAACATTACGTTCGCAACAGACCTTGGAGTCTTCTTAGGGATCTCAATGCGGCTCTCTATTTGGATGAAAAATCTATTGGTTCATCAAACATTGATATATCCATGAGAGAATTCAAAGAGTGTGTGGAGGATACTGAAGTTTCAGACGTTAACTACAAGGGGCTGAAATACACGTGGAATCAGAAACCAAAAGGGGATGATGGAATTCTAATAAAGATTGATAAGATTATGGCTAACTTGGATTTCAATGATGTTTTTGTTGGTGCTTATGCTATTTTCCAGCCGTACCATATTCGGATCACTCCCCAGCGGTTCTTAAAATCCTAATGGTCTCTAACAGTAAGCCGAAAACATTTAAGTTTTATAATGTTCTTATTCACAATGTTCGCTTTAAATATGTGGTTAAGGATGAATGGTCTTTTCCTGTTAGTGGTTTCTATATGTATCAGGTGGTGAAAAAACTTAAACATCTCAAGAAGCCTCTTTGTAAGCTCCTTTTTAATCTTGGCAATCTTTACCAAAATGTCAAAAGACTCCAGACTGAATTGGATTAGGTTCAACTTGATCTCGACAAGGACCCATTTAACCAAGTGTTGCGTGAAGAGGAGGTGGTTTATGTTAAAGATTTTAATGATGTGCTTATGTTGAAAGAGCAATTTCTAAAACAAAAGGCGAAAATTGAATGGCTTCGGGTTAGTGATTCCAATTCGGCCTATTTTTATAAGGTGGTGAAAGGTCATACTAATAGGAGCAGAATTGATCCTGTAGTTAATATGGATGGCAATTACCTCATGGGAGATCAGGTCCCAATGGATTTTGTGGCTCACTACTCGTCGTTCTTAGGACAACAGGGAATCAATCAAGCTCTTAACTCTGATAATCTTTTTACTACTAAACTTGACTCTTATGTTGCTTCTTATATGTTGTGTGCAGTGTCCACTCAAGAGGTTAAAGAGGCGATCTTCTCCATGGGGGATGACAAATCCCTAGGTCCTAATGGATACACGACTGCGTTCTTTAAAGAGGCATGGGATATTGTGTCTACTGATGTGACAAAGGCTGTTAAAGAATTCTTTATCAATGGTATGTTTTTAAAAGAGGTGAATCATACTATCATTGCCTTTATTCCTAAGGTTTCCTCTCCTACTCGAATTAATGACTACCGTCCTATCTCCTGCTATAATGTTATTTATAAATACGTTAGCAAGATTATCTCAAATCAGATTAAGGATAGTCTAAGGAGCTTGGTTAGTCCTAATCAATCTGCATTTATTCCTGAAAGGAGAATCACGGATAATATATTGCTTACTCAGGAGATAATGCATAATTATCATCTTGATCGGGGTCCTCCTAGGTGTGCCTTTAAAGTAGATATTCAAAAAGCGTACGATATTGTGGATTGGCATTTTATTTGGGAAATTCTCTTTGGTTTTGGTTTTCACCCTCGTATGATCAATTAGATAATGGAATGTGTGATGACTACGTCTTTCTTCCTAAATATTAATGGTACTCTACATGGTTTTTTTAAAGGGAAACGAGGTCTTCGCCAAGGTGATCCTTTATCTCCTTATTTGTTCACTCTTACTATGGAGGTATTTACTCTTATGCTTCATCGAAGGGCTAATGAGTCAGATTTATTCACTTATCACCGTCATTGTGCTAAATTAAATTTAATAAAGCTTTATTTTGCGGATGATTTGTTTCTTTTTGCTCATGGGGATGTTAATTCGGCTCAAGTGATTATGGCCTATTTGGATGAGTTTAAAGGTGTTTCGGGGCTGGTTCCGAGTCTTCTTAAAAGCACGACATATTTTTTCAACGTGCTCAATCACACTAAATTGGCTATTCTTAATATTCTTCCTTTTAAGGAGGGGCGACTTCCGATTAAATATTTGGGTGTTCCTTTGATCACTTCTAGACTTGTCTACAGGGATTGTAAAGAGCTCATTGAGAAGGTTAGGGAGCGTATTCATGACTGGAAGAATAAATCCCTTTCTGCTACAGGTAGGCTGCAATTAATTAGGTCTGTTATTGGTTCTATGCATATTTATTGGGCTTCGGTGTTTATCCTTCCCTCGTGTATTTTTCTTGATATTGAGCAGCTTATGAGGGGTTTCCTTTGGTGTTAAGGGGACATGCGTAGTGGTAAAGCAAAGGTGTCTTGGGATGTTGTTTGCCTTTCGAAGAAGGAGGGAGGCTTGGGAATTAGAAAATTAGATGTCTTTAACAAGGCGCTTATGATTGCTCACGTTTGGAGTCTCCTTACTCATAAAGAGTCCCTTTAGGTTAAGTGGATTCATGCATACAAAATTAAAGATTGAAGTTTTTGGAGTGTTCCTTGTCGTGGCAATATGACCTGGGGTAGAGGAAAATTCTCCAACTTAGACCTTTAATTTGGCAGTTTGTTTGGTACAAGGTGAGTAATGGTAATGCTATTTATACGTGGTTGGATCGTTGGAGCTCTATAAGTCCTCTCTCAGATATTATTTCGACTCGTGACAAACATCGTATGGGATTTACTTGACTTTGAAGCTCAAGGATTCTATTTTAGAAGGTCAATGGAATTGGCCCCATGATTGGTTCGTAAAATACCCTGTTCTCTCCACGCTTACTGTTCCTACTATGGTTTCTGATTTGATGGATACGTTGGAATGGAGACATAGGGGTTTGGCTTTTCCGTGTACTATATCGAATGTGTGGGATAGTATTCGGCCCTGTGCTGATGAGGTGGATTGGTATGCTGTAGTTTGGTTCGCTCAGTGTATCCCTCGGCATGCGTTCCACCTTTGGGTTGTTATAAAGAGAAAATTAAAGACCTAGGATAATCTAAGACAATGGGATGTTAGCAGCAACTTAAACCTGTTTTAGTGTTCGCTTTGTGGTTCACAACCAGATTCCCATGACCATCTTTTCTTTGAGTGTGTTTTCTCTTTGCAGGTTTGGAATCATATGAAGGTCTATGCTGGTCTCCCTCATGTGTCTTCCGCGTTAGATTCTATTGTGGATGTCCTGATGCCTATTTCCAAGAGAAGGTCGGCTAGAGGTATTATTGCTATGCTTTTTTTGCGGCCTCAACTTACTTTATTTGGCAAGAAAGGAATTATCGGCTCTTTAAAAATCAGAAGAGGTCCCCTAGTCAAGTTATAGAGTGTATCAAGAATACAGTTCAACTCAAATTGCTCAAGTGCACTTTCAAGAAGACTAAGAATGTGATGGCTTTTATTCATCTTTGGAAGCTTCCTTGACCGAGTTCTATTTATATTACTTAATGGCTAATTACGGCTCGTATGTATTGAAGGATTGCGTGTCTCTTTCCTTGGTGGTGTATGGTTCGCATTTGGAGTCCCAATTGAGAGTTGTACTCTTTTTTCCTTCTCCAAGGTTTTTCCCATTGGGTTTTTCCTGGGAAGGTGTTTTAAGGAGGCAAGATCAATTAGATCTCTTCTCTCCTAATGCGCAGGTGCTGGTTAGATTTGGTGGTTTATGTTCCATTAGGTGGTTTTTTCCTATTGGTGTTCCTGTTACTGTATTTTAGTTAGTTGGTCATGGTGTGGCATGTCACCCTTGGCATTGTGGTAGTTCAAGCTTTTTGCTTGATGTAACACCCCCAAATTGGGTCGCAGCGGAATATGGGTCCGGGGCGTGTTACTTCTCAGATCAATAACACAAGATAT
>BQNB010186657.1:0-12108 GCA_026074375.1 Tanacetum coccineum
ATTAAATGAAACCCTAAAATCTAAAAGTGTGCCGTAGGTTTTGAGGCTCAAAAGAGAGAGTTCTTGGTTTGATTTGTTTGTATGAAGTGTAAGAGGATTATAGTGGACATAGGACTTCCTTTTATAGCATCTTAGAAACCATGAAACAACCTTAAATTTAAACCATGAGCTTGGAAATGGTTTAAGGACAAGTGTAAGAGCTCTCCTCCTCCCTAGGAGGAGGCCACGGCTCAAAGTGTCCAAGAGTACCAAGATTTGACAATTTCTAGCAACTTGGGTCCAAGTACAACTTTGTGTAAGTCTTATGATAATGGTGGAAGAGCTAGTGTACCTTAAGTGATTTATTTCTTGTGTATATGTTCTATGTCCGGTTTATAAAGGTTATAGGTAAGCAAAATAAGTAAATTTTTGGGTATTGGGTATAAAAGTGGGTATTTGTTTGAGTGTAGATGGGTAAAGGTGCTTCCGGGTATGACCGAATGTAATTTATTGCGAAACGTAAGCGTTTTACGTAACCAACGAAAATAAATTATGAAAAGTTATAAATTATACTCCTAATAATCATATAACACTTGCTTGATGTAAACTTTAATTTGTTTGATGTCCGTTTACATTGAACGTTGATTTTTAGTTTACGCGATTTAACTATAAGTTAATAATTAAAAGCGAACGCGTAAAACTCTAAAAATAAATAATGGAATTTATTAAAGTCGTAAATAACCTAAAAATGAGAAATGTTACATCCGGCATTCTCATATCTCAAAAGAAGTATATTTTGGAGCTATTACAAAGTGCTGGTCTTTCTAACTGCAATCCCGTATCTTCTCCCATGGTTACCTCGAGCTCACTCAGTTTAGATGATAATACCCTTTCTCTAATCCAGTAAAATATCGACAAGTAGTGGGTTCTTTATAATATGTTACCCTATCTCAGCCTGACATAGCTTTTGTTGTTAACAAGGTATGTCAATATATGCATGCTCCGACCAAGAATCATTGGTCTGCAGTTAAACGGATTTTACGTTATCTTCATGGTACGGTTGAACATGGTATGCTCATACGTCGTTCTTCTGGTTCTACCCTTCAAGCTTTTACTAACGTGCTATGGAAAGGTAATCTTGATACTTCTCTTGAAGCTTTCTCAGATGCTAACTGGGTTGGAGATTCAGATGATCGACGGTCCACGGGGGGATTTGCTATATATCTTGGTTCAAACCTTATATCTTGGATTGCTCGTAAACAACGTACGGTTTCACGTTCCTCTACAGAAGCTGAATACAAGGCTCTTGCTGACACTGTTGATGAGCTCATATGGCTTCAAGCTCTTCTTAATGAGCTTGGAATCCGTTCATCTTTAACTCCTATACTATGGTGTGACAATCTTGGTGTGACAATCTTGGTGCAACATACTTATCAACTAACCTTATCTTTCATGCACGTACAAAACACGTGGAAATAGACTATCACTTTGTTCGGGAAAAGGTTGCTCAAGGAGATCTTCGAGTTCAACATATATCTACACATGATCAAATTGCAGATATCTTTACAAAGCCATTACCAACTCCTCAATTTCTCTTTCTAAGATCCAAGCTGCAGGTTGTTGCCCGTCCTTAGCTTGCGGGGGCGTGTTAGACCAAACTAGATTAGATGGGCTGATCCAATTATATAGATGGGTCGTACCCATTAGCTTATGTGTTAATTGCTTAATATCTAAGCCACGACATTAGTATAAATACACATACAATCTAATGTAAAAATCACAATTACAATTATAATAATATATAACCTTTGAGGTTTTATAGTAATAAAATTTGGTGCTTTGTGTACACAATAATTCCTTTTCTTCATAACCTTTTTGTTATTCTCTTTAGTGCGACACACGAAGCGTACATAAATCATATACATTGTGAAGATGAGTACGTGTTATGAATACATTTCAAGCATGCGAATTTGGCTATGCTTATGAAAATGTTCTTTCACCCATGTCATCACCACCGCTACCTGCATTAGTCTGTTTCACAACCACCTTTTTATATCTATACCATGAGGCACACATCAAATAAATCCCTAAATTCACTACACTTAATCCCGCCAATAACCAATAAAAGTAATTTAGCTTGTCTCTGTTTAAATTGTTACTAGACAACCACCCGTCACTCACTTTATTCACCACCTCCACCACTATTGAACTCATATAGTATCCAAAAGCCATTGAACACCATGAGATAGCTGTCCCGAGTGACTTCATGCTTGGTGAACTCTCTTCATAGAAAAACTCTAGTAGCCCTACTAATGTAAACATATCGGCTACTCCAAAAATGGCATACTGGTATCCTAGCCAGAAAACTGACATAGGTAACGGGCCAGGAGAATCAACCATGTTATTGTCAAGAGCTACTGATTTACGGCGAGTTTCTACAATCCCAGCCACTGCCATTGAGATGGCTGAGAGTACTAATCCTACTCCAATTCTTTGAAGGTGTCTGATTCCTGTTGGTATCCCCGTGTACATTCTCACAAATGGCACAAAAAAACGATCATAAAGTGGTATTAATATAGCCATGAATACTAGTGGAATCACTGGAATGGAGGGACCAGGAACTTTAAAACCTAAGAGGTCCCTGTCCATGGTTGTACTTTGTTGAATGGTGAATGTTTGCAGTTGAGCCAAACACGTGTTCATGAATATAGTACTCAATATGATTGGGAGCATGCGGATTAAAATCTTTGTTTCTTCAACCTGCGATACTGTACACAGTTTCCATGATCCTGAAGGTAAGAATTCAGATGCAATAACTGCATTACTAACAATTGCTGCCCTGTCCAGACATCTGAGGCGAAATTGCAAGTATTAGAAACGTACAATAAGATTAACATAAGAACGTTTAGCATTTTGAATCTACAAGAACACACCTGAATTGATCTGTTCTTTGAATAATATCAGATGTCATTCCAATTTCTTTATCACGGATGTCATGCAACTCCTCTGTATTCTCTGGTAATGGTATTTTTCGGTTTCTAATGGCCACCACGAATACCTGAACCCAGTGTATAAGTTAAGGATCTTATTCCAAGTTTTCTATACAAAGTGTGTTTAGTTTTGTTTGGAATTAATAACCAGAACTAAGTCAAGAATGCGCTATTCTTTAGGTACATAATTCCGAAACATGGATTTCCCCATGAGTAGAAAAAGAGCTGCTACACATTCCCATAAGGAAGCACACGCCTATGCCCACTACCCATCTTGGTTAGGAGCTGATCCAGACTACAAAGGTAACACCAAATATAGCCCCAGTCGTGACACTGAACAAAAACCAATTAAAGAAACTTGCAAGTGATTCTGCCTCTTTTGGATCCCGTTCATCAAATTGGTCAGCTCCCAATGATGGCAGAGCAGCTTTAACTCCACCAGTCCCAAATGCAATTAAGTACAAACCTGTGAATAGTATCGCTTCTTGACCACTGTCCACTTGCTGACATGGACTGACTTGGGCAGGGTTACATGGAATTGGTCTTAACTGTTGGAAGTGTGCTTGAACCGCTAGGAGTGCATAACCCCTGTAAATTGTCATCTAGATAAACAGCATATTGGTAAAATCCAACACGAAAAAAAAAAAAAACATAGAGAAATTGTACACTTATAAATGTGAGTTTTATTCAACGTACCACAACTTCGAAAGATGCAAATAAGATACCAGTCGTGAATCTTGAGAGATAGGTGTCGGAAATGAAGCCGCCAAATAGTGATAGTAGAAATGCAGTGCCCAAATAGTTTGTGAGTGTTGTGGCTGACTTGGTCAAACTGAAGTTCATATAAGCATAGAAGTAAGTTACCAAGCTTATAGCTGTCGAAATGAATGCCATGTTCTCAAGCCCTACCATTGCTGCATATATTGCCACACACAATCCAGTCAACGCAAGCAAATACTTTTGTAAAATCCCTTTAGATGCATATATTTAACGAGTTTAAAATTATTACCATATACAAACATAGCAGCTCTCGTTCCACCCAGCTTTTTCTGGTGTTTAGCGTGCAATTTGACATGTTCATTGATACCCTGCAAATTGTTGTACAATGTGTTAGTATCTAATAGGCTGTTAATAGAAAGTAGTCCTTAAAATGTAGCGATTCGAGAACATATTTACTATGTAAGAATTACCATTTTATGAAGGGATCTCGTGTGTTGCAGGATCTTCAAGTTTGTTGCGAGTATGTGCTACAGACATCGTGGAAGGTTGTTTTATAGCAAATGGCATTTGTCTTATCATTCTAGGGAATCAAATGGTATCTTTAAGGTATGTTAAAATCCTCCTCTCTCCCTCAAATAAACAATATGCTAGTTCATCATATATTTTGTCGGGTATTATTTTGTATTAATTAAGTATAAGCAAACTGAACCTATGCTTGAGTATGGAATATGTCTATATCTGTTTAAAATGTTTTTTCATGCTGTCAGCTATCTGTTAGTAATATTACATTCAATATATAGTTCTTTTGTTTAACCCTATAGACTGCAAGCTTACTATTTTGTTGGTTGAAATGTCTTAATCTCTGTTTACTTTATAATGATGATATGAGGGTTTTTAAGCCCGTCTTTAACTTAGAGTCTTTATTGTAAGTAGAATAGTATCTATGTAGTATTATATTAGTTTTCTTTTATGTATGAAGTATTGGTATTTTCTTGACAGTATAATGTTAAATGATCTAATTAGCATCCTAGTATTCTTATTACTTTTCTATTATAAATAGGAGCCAATTGTTTAGGTTTTCATTATGTTTTTTTTCTATTGATTTAAGTATAGATAAGTATAGATAATAAGAGAGTCACGAAGCTCATTCAACTTCTTGGTAATATTCAGCCATTCGATAAGATATAGTAACCCGCCACGCCCATTTACCCGATAGTTATACCCTTAACGTCAGACAATATGTCAATTTACTAAAATCTGTAGCATCTCGCTGCAATAGTTACACAGTATGGGTGTTAAACTGCACCAATTACATCACTAAATAGTATATTTTGAACAGTTACAGAGCATTGAGTACACCAACACGAATGACTTTTATACATAGTGAGTCAATTCTGTTTTATGTATTCCGTATTGACATCACAAGGGTTAAGTTCCATCAAAGATCTTTTAATCCCTGAAAGTGTCTAATTGACCTTATTCACCTAACATGATTTTAATATGCAAGGCCGGAGATGATTGTCTCTTCATCTGTTTATGATATTTGCTGCTTGTACTTGCTTATATACCGTAGATTAAACAAATACTCTTTTTGTCTTGACCCACTATTATAATCATTTCTTTAATTTGATGTTTGTATAGTTGCCACCATCACATAGCGTGCCAACATCAAATTACTTGTATAATATGTCAAAGTCAACATCGGACAAAAATATTCATATACAATATTTTTTCATACCTATACTAGCATAATTAAGCTAGTAACAAAAGAACATTTGATGACACACACGTATGCATGAACACATACTACACGGATAGTAGCTACTGATTTTGGACAAACTTAAGCTGAGATTAAAAAATGCTAGTTGCATTGTTTCGGTTTAGGTAGAATGACTATTCGTGGTTAATAAAATCTAATGTAATATACGATTTGGAATGTGCATTTGTCGAAAGAAGTTCTGTTTTTTAAGGTTTAGATTCTCCGAGTGAAAGTAACTTTTCTACAGTGTCTTCGAGAACTCAATAATAAAAATCTAAAATCTTGTTAATTTGCTGGGTTCTGGAAAAGAATTTTACGAGTCTTATTGTTGGTTTTGGTGTTATGTAAAACGGTTCAAAAGACTAAATTTCGCTCAAATCACATAAACGGAACACTCTGCATCGAGTCTGTAACATAGTTACTAAAACCTTAGGTATTAGATACAAAGTGTTATAAATATATTTGAGTTTTGGACCATTTGTCCCTTTGCAGGTGTTGCTGTAGGCCTGTAGTCAAGTCGGCCATATATAAACGATAAAATAATACTTTTGGCGGTTTAATACAGCTAGTTTGGTCATTAAGGTAATGATTTGTAAAGCATTTTTCTTTATCATATTTTATTCTTGATCAAATTTTTAATCACCAAATTTATTGTCAAATTATCGTACTACCAAGCATTTTTAGGGTGTGTGTGTGTTAAGTTTTTGATTTGACAAAGGACTAAAGTTTTAATGCACATCGTACTCAATAGATTGATATTAAAAATAATTCGTTTCTTAAATTAATTTTCTAAATAAGTATATGAAGTTTCTTACACTTGAAAACTTCAATACATTTTAATTTAGTTAATGCATTTTCTCACAACTTTTATAACCATAATTACTAAGCTGTAGGTGTTTTTTTTTTCTCTCAAAGATCGACCATCGACCAAAATGTCATTTGCCTAGCGGTTTGAAAGTTAATTTATAGTATTTCCAGATGATCAAGGGTTCAATATTTCTTTACTTAACTTTTAAGTGCGTGAGAGTTTTACAAGTATACACAACTTTCTCAACTCCAGCTGGGTACTCGTTGAAAGTTGGAGCTTATATTTTATAAAGTTGTTTGGCAAATTAGTTGAAACTCGAACTTATTAATGTAAAATCGCATAAAAATGCATCATGAAACATTTCCCGCATTTGCGTGATAATCATCTATATATTGAGAGGTATTTAAGTAATTTGACCAACTATAAGCCTCCGTAAACGCATTTCTATTGGCTTGGGTTCTATTAGGCTTGGTGTTTCATAATAGTGCCTATTTGACTTATAAATATCCATATGCCGTTTGTGACAATAAACGTTTTTATATTACACTAGGATTATTTCAAAGGCTCAATCGCTATAAGCCTTGCGCTCCTGTATTAATCTAGCTCTAATTATTACCTTTTCATCAACTAGATTTTATGCTATTGAGATTGTTAGGTGTCAATTTTTTTGTAAGGTTGTCAAATATGAGTTTTGCAGTATTTGTAGAGTTGCTCAACGCAATTAATCATAAACTTTTTCTCTCAAAGTCTCAAAGATCCTCTCTGTGAGTGAAACCACTGTCATTATAATATTTTTGGTATGCTTAATGATTAATTTGTACTAACAATTACTTAAGAGTTGTAGGGTTATTATATCGAGAAGAGTGGAGTTGGGAGGCTATATTCCTATTGTAATTAGTCGTTCTTTACATAATTTGTCATTAGTTGTATGGTGTAAAGTTTTAAATCTAACCACTCTAAACTACTACATCGGTTAAAACACGGTTTAACAGTCGAATTATTGCAAACTAAAGACTTAGGAAGGCATACGAGACGAGTCGGTTCGTGAACAAACTCATGATGTCCGATTCGGTAAAAAAGCTGTCGAAACGAGGCGATACGTCCAAACCTAAGTTTTGAGCTCAATTAGTAACGTAGCTCGCTCGCACTACGTGCTTTATATATAAAGATCGTCCCGACCCTGCTCGTGAGCTAAAAGTTAGCTAATTCTACATTTTGGCTACTTGATTAAAATCTAGCTCACACCTTCTTGAAAGCATGAAATGTTTTCCCATTTTTGTCGGTGGTTCTTCTATTTATCAACAAGGATACATTCATAGTGATGATCATACCCAGACAAAAAAACACGAATTAAACATATCTGATATGTATAAGAATTTGACACTGGAAGACAAGTTGTAGAGAGGCATGAAGAAGATCACTTGCAGTTCCAGTGATATGTTACATGCATAATGCAACACGTTTCATGTGGATGGCACTCTCTCTTTTAAGATCCTATTTACTCGGTGGGTTTCGATGCACGACCTAAACTCTAGTCTTCATTTTACATGACACAGAACTTCCTGTTAAAAAAAACATCGTTTTCTACACTCGAAATTTCTTTATCAAAATGGGTACTTGTCGTCGTCTGAAAGTACGTTGTTCAAAATAACAAGTATCTAAAGCAAAGTCGATCCGCTATCGCCCTTATACACAGGGGAAAAGAGGTCAAAATATATTTTTAGTTTTGCGTATTTGCAGGGTTTTTTGAGGTGGTTTTGAGTAGAGGTTTGTTTTTTTGGTTGTCGAGGTTGTTTGGGGTGCTGGGTTGTTTTGAGGGTTTTTTTTTTGTGGCGGGGGTTTATTTTTTGAGGGTTTTGTGTTTTTTGTAGCGGGTTTGAGGGTGGGGTTCTTGTGTTTGTTTTGTTTGTGTCGTTGTTGTCGGTGCGGGGGGGGGGTTTGTTTGCGTTTTTGGGTATGGGGGTAATTTTTTTTGTTTTAATTGAGGGGGGGGGGGGGTTTGAGTGCGTGCGGGGTTATGAGGGGGGTGGTGGGTTGGGGTTTATGCGGTTTTGTTTTGTTTTGATGTGATTGAGCCGTTTTTTGTTTTGTTTTGCGTTTAGTTGGTTTGTTTGTTATTACTTTTTTGCTTTTTTGTTGTTTTAGCGGGTTTTGTTTTTTTGCGGGCGGTTGGGTTTTTTTTTTTTTGTTTTTTTTTTGTTGTTTGTTGTTTTTTTTGCTTCTATTTGCGGGGGGGGTTGCGGGTGTTTTAGTAGCTTTTGGTTGTGTAATTTTTTGTTATATGTAAGTAATAATAATAAGCTACATTATATGCGATGCTATGTGTTGGGGGTGGGGTGGGGGGGGGGGTGAGGGGGCTTGTGTAAATGGCTTTATTTTATTTTGTTTAGTTATGCTTGTAGGTGGTTTGCTTTGTGGTCTCGTAGTTATTATTTTTGCTTTGTATCTTTTTTTTTGTGGGTCTTGTTTGTCGGTGTGTTGATTGTTGCGTTTTTTTTTTTGGGTTGGTATTATTTGTTTGAGGTTTTAAATATATAAGGAAGTCTATTATAAAAAGATTCCGGAAGAGATATTGGGTCGGGTCTGTCCCACCGAGGCTAGCATTAAATAACAATTAAATCATCTCCATAATCCAACCCCAAACACCCCCCACCCCCCCCCCACCACCAAAAAAGCCCACACCCCCGCCGCCCGCCGCCGCCCCCGCGAGGGAACCGAGAGATTAGGCGGGAGGGGTTAGAGAGCGGTTATGGGGGGGGGGTGGGGGGGAGGAGGGGGGGCGGGGAGGTGGGGGTCTTGGGGAAGGGGGAGGACGTGGGGGGGGGAGGCGGGTGGGGGGGGGGGGGGGGGGGTGGGGCTGGGTGGGGGGGATGGGCGGGGCCGGGGGAAGGGGTGGGCGGAGGGGCGGGCGGGTGGGGTGGGGGGGGTGGGGCAGGAGGTGGGGGGGGGCGGGGGGGGGGGGGGGGATATGGGGGGGGGCGGTGGGAAAGTAGTGGGAGGGAGGGATCATAGGGCGTACCGGAAGGGAGGGGTGGGGATGGAGGTATATTGTGGGGAGGATAGGTGGGGGGGGGGGGGGGGAGGAGCATGGGGGGAGGGAGGATGGGGAGATGGAGGGAGGGGATGGGGGGGGGGCGGGGGGTGGATGGGGTGGACGGGTGGGAGGGGTGGGGGGTGGGGGTGAGAGGGGGGGGTGGGGGGATTAAGGGGGGGGTGTTGGGCGGTGTTGTTATGTGAGGGGGGTTGGGGGGGGGGGGGGGGAGGGGGTGGGGGGAAGGGGTGGCGCGTGTGGAGGGGTAGAGGGGGGGGGGGGGGGGAAGTGAAGTAGGTGGGGGGGGGTTTAAATTGATGGGGATGGGGGGGAGGGGAGAGGGGGGGTGGGGGGAGGTGGAGGGGAGGAGTGGGGGGGGGGGAGTGGAGGGGGATTGGTGGGAGAGGGGGGGGGTAGGTGTGGGGGGCGGGGGGGGGCGGGGAGGGTTTGGGGAGGGATGGTGCGGGGTGCGCGGGGGAGGAGTTGGCGGGTTAAGTGTGTCGGGAGTTGACAACGGGAGTGGACGGGGGGGAGGGTGGGGTGTTGGGCTGGGGGGGTAAGGGGGGAGGGGGGGTGGGAGGGGAGCGGGGACGGGGGGGTGGGTGGGGCGGGGGGGGGGGGGGGGGGGAGGGGGGTGGCGGGGGGAGGGGGGAAGGAGGAATTGTGGGGGGCGTTAGGGGGGGGCGGGGGGGGGGAGGAGGAGGCGGGGGGGAAGTGGGTAGTGGGAGGGGATGGGAGAGGGCTGGGGTGGGGGGGAGGGGTAGCGGTCGGAATTGGGGTGCTGGGGGGGTGGCCGGGGAGGGGTTGGGGTGGACGAGGTGTAGGTATGTAGGGAGGTGGGTGGAGGACGATCGGGGGAGGGGGTGGGGGACGGTGGTAGAGGGGGAGGGGGGGAGGGGTGCGGTGAGTGGAGGGAGGGGGGTGGTAAGGAGAGGCGATGGGGGGGGAGGTAGATAGAGGAGGGTGGGGGAGTGGGGAGGTGGGGGGGGGGGGCGGGGGTTCGGGTTGGTGGGGCTGAGGGTGTGGGTGGGGTGGGGGAGTCGGGGGGCGGGGGGTGGGTTGATGGGGCGTAGGGGGGGGGGGAGGGGAGGAGGCGTTTTTTTTCTTGTTTCACTTTTATTTTTTGTTTTAAAAGTATTAAATAGAATTATTGCATATGTTTGTTAGATAAAGAGTGTATAAGATGATATGTGTCAATTCATATATTGTTCAAATTGAAGGCTACAGTTTCGGACTCATACATCTCAATTCTAACGCGATTCATTTAGTTAATTGTTTTAAAAATCCAATTCGAACTCTGACACGTTTATTTTTGTCGAATAAACATGAGATTGCATGTTTAGTTTAAAATACTTTTAACTTTAAATTGATTATATTGTAAAATTTGTTTTATTTATTTAATATAGTTTATTTTTTATGCGAATGAAATCGTTTTATATTTATATTGTAAAAAATATAGTTTAACATATTTAGACATTTTTATCAAAACAAACAGTTTTATTTCATTCAGATTCAAATTTTTCAACCACTTATTCAGATTAAGATGAAAATCAGATTGAGACTTTTCTATTGAATATTTAGATTTAGATGTGCGAATCAGATTTAGATTCAAAGTCTTTTAATAAGGCTAGTGATTTGCACACTCAAAATTTTGATTGAGACACTCACTGTACAAAAAGTTAAAACACACTGTACAAACATGTAATATACAAACCAATAAAAATATAAGTATGCAAATCAATTCCCTTTTAATAAACAAACAGCACCTTAGATTTATTAGCATGTAGTACAAATTTTGATAAAGAAATTTCGAGTGTAGAAACGATGTTTTTTAAGGTAGTTGTGTCATGTAAAATGAAGACTAGTGTTTAGGTCGGTGCATCGAAACCCCACCCGTTAAATATGGATCTTAAAATGTTGTGCCATCCACATGAACGTTGCATTTGCATGTAACATATCACGTGACCTGCATGTGATCTTCTTCTTCCTCTCTACATTGTCTTCCAGTTCAAAATTCTTATACTTCAAGATATGTTAATTCGTGTTTTTGTCTTGGTGTGACATCTATGATGTGATCCTTGTTGGTAAATAGAAACCTCGACAAAATGGAAAAGTTTCATGCTTTCAAGAAGGTGTGGAGCTAGATTTTTAATCAAGTAAGCCAAAAGTAGAATTAGTAACGTTTAGGCTCACGAGCGGGTCGGGACGATCTTTATATATAAAGCTTGGGCTCGAGCTCGATTATTAAATGAGCTCAAACTTAGGTTTGGACGTTCGCCTCGTTCGAGCTTTTTACCGATCCGATCATGAGTTTTTCACGACCGACTCGGCTCGTATCCTCCCCTAGTCTTAAGGTTTGCCAGAAATAATTCGATGTTAAACCGTGTTTTACGATGTAGTAGTTTAGAGTGTTAGATTTAAACTTTACACCCATCAACTAATGAAATTATGAAACACTTACATAGGAAATTATACTCCCATCTCCTTCTCATATATAACCTACAACCTAGTAATTGTTAGTATTAAATTCAACATTAAGCATACAAATTTATAACTACAACAAAAGCCCCTTTCCCCATCGTGTTTTTCCCCAGCGACATATGTCGCTGGGGAAAACTCGCTAAACGACAAAATACTCCGACGTGGCATTTTTTCTCGTTGAATCTTTAGTCAAACGTTATTGAAACGTTTTCCCCAGCGACATGTCGCTTGGGAATATTTTCATGAAATTTAATAAAAAATAGCGAAAATCTAAGCGGGAAATTATCCCGCCAGTCTTTCCCCAGCGACAGGTCGCTGGGGATACTTTTGTTCATTGTTT
>BQNB010186658.1:0-12108 GCA_026074375.1 Tanacetum coccineum
GTGTTTGCTTATATATATATATTATATTTATATATATATATATATATATATATATATATATATATATACATATATATATTATTGACGAATCAGAAACACTTAACCATTTTTTACTTTTTTGAAAATTAATAAGCTCAAAACTAAGATAAGCTAAAACTAAGATTTAATAAGCTATAAGTAATTTATGACTACCCTAATAAGCTGGAAATAAGCAACGAACTAAAAGCAATAAGCTTAAAAATCAAATAAGCACTTATTCTAAACCAAATAGTCTAAACTAGTAACTTTGAGCTTATTTTTAAGCACTCTAATGGAACCTTATGGCAATCTAACTTAAACTACCTTAAAGCACAACTAATAAGCTACTTAAAACCACAGGCAAAATACATTTTGAAATTCAATTAAGCTCTCAAAAAGCTAATGGAAAAACTAACTGTACTATTTTAACTATGTTTTTGGTTTCTTATGAAATGACAAAATAAGCTAACACAGATTAACTATGACCTAAAATCTACAAGTATTTTAAAAATTAAGACCTAATAACAACTATTACCATCTAATAATTAAGCTAGAAAAGGGATGTTTGTCTATTTTTACTACTGATGCACTTGACATCCTTTTTAACCAAAACTCAAATCCAACAAGAGCAGACCTAATGACTTGATTTAAACATCTTTATAACACTAAAACTAAAGCAATTTGAGCAATAACAATAACTAGAAAAGATTTAAGCTAGAAATTCTACTAGAACTGACTTAATGATCACAGATTCAAAATAACGACTAGAAAACCTATGAAAACTTGATCAAGCCTAACAAATAACCTATAATCCTAACTTTTAAACCTAAAAATGAAGTTTAAAATGAATCTAAGAGACCAAATAGACTCAAGCATTACTAACTCAAGTTAGTACTGCTTGTCCCAAACACCCCCTTATTTTCTTAAAAGTAATTTTAAGCTTATAAGATTGAGATTCATATAACAAACTTAAAATACAAGATAATAATAAGCTATAAACAGACTTAATCAACAACTTTTAATAGCCAGAACAATAAGCTAGTAAATTATGCTACTATTTTTGGTTTTTTAACTATTTTATAGCAAAATTATGAAAACTAAGATTTAAACTAAAAACCTAACACAATAAGCATCAAAGCATAATAAAAAGCAGTAATAAGCTATTTTATACTACAATAAGCAAGCAATAAGCAATGATAAGCTGAAATTCAAAATTAAGCTATAAAAAGGAATTGAGAACTTACAAGAGCCTTTGCTCTAAATAAGGCTTATCAAAATGCTCTTATGAGCTATCAACAAGCTCCAGCTTATCCTAAGATAAGCTGGTGGAGTCCTGGAAGACCTTCCATTACTGACTTCCCTTCCAATAACAAGCTAAGGTACTTTTAAGGTAGGATTTAAGTTTAATTAAGCTTAGTTAAGCTTTTGAGAGCTTAACTAAGTGAATACTAAACTGAGTGGTGAATTAAGAGCTTATTAAGAGCTTTTTAAGCTTTATCAAACCATATTGCTTATTAAGTAAAACAAAATTAAACACAAGTTTTAAAAGTAAACAATAAATTTTATTAATGAAAATAGATTACAAGGCTTTTAAATGAAAATTACAAAGACTTAAATGACAATAAGCTAGAAAATTACAATAAGCTAAAGCTATTTTAACACTACTCCTATATTAAGCTAGATATGATCCCTTTTGTGAGTGAGAGAGGTCTTATATTTATAGGCCTGAAGAGAAGGATCTAGACCTCTGCATACGCTCCCCTTGACTTGATCTTGGCCTTTCAATCATTGCCAATCATTAGTTGTCCAATCAAAGCCCTTGGATTGATTTTTTTCACATGGATTGCCAAGCTGGCAATCTTACATCTTTGGAGCTCTTGTGCTTCTTTTGGCCTTTCTTTAGTGTAATTTCCCACTTCTAGATGTTTTTCTTTTGAGCCCCGCGTGTCACTCTTTGATCCAACTGACCAATTAGAAGCTTGGGATGACGTTTTGCTTTGCTGAGTTGTCACATAGTACTAGCTTCTTCTTGTGGCCACGTTGGATTGAGGGTTGATGGGATTTTTACTCGATTTTTACTCAGGGTGAAACATGGGAACGAAGGGTGTACAGTAACATAATTTGGAGCCCTTTTTTTTACTTATAACGATTTAATTTGACTCGTTTGACCTGGGGTAAAAAAGGATAAGTTAACTTGGGCTCGAGAGGTGTCTTGGGCTCGGTTAGAAGTGGGCTAGGGTTAAAAGGTTATAATAAAACAGATTTAACAACCGTTAGTTTTGGACTAACGGTGTTAGGGTTTTTGGGACTTTTGGTGAAAATGGTTTAACATTAAGGGTATTTTGGGTATTTTAAGGGTTTTTGTCTTTCGTGGGTTGACCAAGAGTTGACTTTGTTGACCATTTGCTAGAAAACCCCGGTTCTTGTGCACTCTATCCGTCTCGTGTCCGTGTTTGTCCGGTTTTGACTGTTTTTTTGTGATTTTTGCATTATCCGTACCTACACTTCACAAATGACAAAACAAGCAATATACAAGCATAATTTGCACAATTTAATCATTTAAGGGACATTTTTGGTATAAAAAGGATATGTGATTTCTCACATATCATCAAGCAGTTTGTTATTTCTTTGAAACGGAGAACATGCTTCCGGAATTAAATAAAACATTAGTTGTCCTTATTCCAAAGACGCCTACCCCAGAGACGATTACATATTTTCGGCCAATTATCCTTTGCAAATTCATATATAAGATCATTTATAAAGTTCTATCTAATCGCTTGAAACCATTAAAGAGGACAATCATCTCCCCACAACAGTCGACTTTTATTCCCGGGCGTCAAATTTAAGATTCTATCGTAGTTGCAAATCAGGCTTTCCATTATATCTACAACAAAAAGCGCGGTGAACAAAATGTTATGGCTCTGAAAGTCGACCTAAGTAAAGCTTTTAATAGAGTAGAATAGGACTTCTTGTTGGCTGTTTTACGGAAAATAGGGTTTGGTGATCTCTGGTGTAATTGGACATGCGTTTGCATCACCACTTATGAGTTAGAGTTTTTGGTGAATGGTGATTCTGTCGAGATTATCAAGCCACATTGGGGGATTCGCCAAAGAGACCCCATCTCTCCTTATCTATTCATCATTGTTATTGATGTTCTCTCTTGCCAAATTTCCAGAGCACTGTATTTTGGCACTTTATCAGGTATAAAAATGGCGCGAAATTACCCCCTCATCTCCCATATATTTTTTGCGGACGACTCGCTTTTCTTTTTGAAAGCTTCACATGCTGAATGTGGTACTCTTGTTAACATTTTAAACTCATATTGCGAGGCTTCAGATCAAACAGTTAACTTTGAGAAATCATCTGCATTTTTCTCTCCTAACACTTTATCTTCTCTACGTGATGATATTTGTGGTAATCTTCATGTCCACCAAATGGACTCTAAAGCTAAATATTTGGGTATTCCCTCCATGTTTGGCCAAAAGAAAGCAGAGATGTTTGGTTTCTTGTTAGACAGAGTGCTTCAAAAAATGAAAGGTTGGAAACAGAAACTTCTTTCCTAATCAGGTAAAGAAGTTCTAATCAAGTCTATCATCCAAGCCATTCTAACATACGCTATGCAATGCTTTCTACTTCTATCAGGCCTCTTGAATAAGCTAACAACTTACGTCCGTAGATTTTTCTAGGGTGGTGATTCCTATGAACACCACATCCATTGGAAAAGTTAGAAAAAGCTTTCGCAACCAAAGAAACATGGTGGTTTAGGATTCCGTGATTTTGAAGCTTTTAACACGATGCTAGTTACAAAACAAGGGTGGTGGCTACTTATCAATCCCGATGCTTTTTGGGGAAGAATTCTCAAAGGGATATATATTCCAAACTTAGATTTTTTTGTTGCTAAAAAAGGATAACACCTGTCTTGGCTTTGGAGCAGCTTACTCCACGGTCGCGATTTGTTGCTACAAGGTGTTAGATCCCAAGTCGGAAACGGGCGAAGCATTTATTTTTGGACACAAAAGTGGGTTCCTTTTAGTGATGATTTTTACATTCGTTTACCTCTTGGTCCATTCCACAACCGCAACACAGTTTCGATTTTATTAAGGATAGTCATTGGAATGTTAGGATGTTACGTGAGCATATTTCGGCTACTGAAGCTGAGATGGTCATGCAAATCCTGATCTCAAAAACTGGCTCTTCGGACAAGATCATTTGGTACTTTGATCCAAAGGGTCGATACAAAGTTAATTTCGGCTACAAACAAGCTATTGCTTTCATGAGTACCCCCGTTTCTATGGGAGAAACAAGTGCCAATACATCATCAAAATTCTAGAATGAAATTTGGCCTACCCGGTGCAACCAAAAATCAAATTATTCTTGTGAAAACCCATTTCAAACTCTGTCGCAACGAAGGATAATTTATTTAGAAGAAATTGCTCTCCATCTTCGGTATGTTCGATATGTAATATTTGTGCATAATCAATCGAACATCTACTTTTTGAATGCGCCTGGACACGCCCGGTTCGGTTTGGCTCTCCCTTATGCTTTCGACCTCCTCAATCAGCTATTAATATTTATGGTCCTATTCAAAGCTTTATTGACACAACCCGCTCTATTTGAGACGTCTCTAGCATTTTATGAGTTGATGCAACGACTTATTGGTTTATATGGCGATCTCGTAACAACTTTGTTTTTGAAAATGTGACCCCATCCCTGTATAACACCTTGGCATCTGTTTATGCTCAACTTAACGACTATCAAAAGTTTGTTACCCGTCAATCAATTTTAAGCCCTACCTTAGCGGCCACCAACCTTGATTCCACCTCACACACTTCTCCATAGTAGATACCCCCCACGGATCTTCGATGAAGTTAAACTATGATGCTGCTTTCAAGAATTCGAGTGCTGCTTTTGGTATTGTTGCCCGCGATTCGACAGGTCTTCTTTGTTATGCCCTTGGTAATCGTTGCGACGTCATATCTCCTTTTTACGCCAAGATAATTGTAGTACACTCTGCTTGCTCGCTGGCATTTAATCATGGGTGGTTTAATGCAATTATGGAATCTGACTCCCAAATAACTATCTACTTATCATATTTAGACATGTCCCCACTATGGAGTTTAGCTGCTCTTGTGGATGATATTCTCTTATGGGCAAAAGACATGCATATAAGGTTTTCTTGGGTCAACCAAGAAAGCAATCAAGTGGTTCATTGGGTTGCTCGTAATGCTTTTTCTTCCACTGTAGGGTTTAGTTGGGATGTTTCTTTCCCTGATGAACTCACCTCGCTTTCGATGAGTGATTTGTATGGATGTTAAGTTCTCTTAATGCATATTTTCATTCAAAAAAAATGTATCGACGATTTACCCTATAATTCCAAAGTTATCTAGATTAAGTGTTTAAGGTTTGAGATTTAACATGTTTTAAATACACAAGAGTAATGACAAGAGTTTTATATTTTATAAAATTATAAAATATATTTTTTTGGCTTTTAGTCGATTTATTAAAATAATAATATTTTATTATTTTGTCTTTTTGTCGGATTTTGGAAAAATAAGTTTGAATGAAATATTTCTAAGTATAGTATTTTTATAAAATTTTGGCATGACCCGTTCGTTTACAAAAGCTTTCCAAGGTTTTAAACCTTATTTCAAACATTTTCCTCAAATCAACAAATTTCCAACAAAATGCCAAAATCTACGTTTACGTGACGTTTTATCAAAACATGCTTTCCAAAAGACTATTTGAACTATTCTAGTATATAAAAGTATAAATCGTTTCGAAAATCCGTCTTAAACGTTCAAGAAGATTAGTTTTTCGCTTATGGGGCCTTAAGGCCCAATATTAGCCAAAGTCGTACATTTTAGTTCTTAGTCCATAACTATCCCAATATCCAAATAACAAAAAGTCTGATAATATTAATAAGCCTAAAATATCAATCAAAATAAGTATTACGAATAAGTAGAAAATAAGCCGAACGAAATGCCTAAAAAATAAGCCGAAGCTTATTGGGCCAGTAGTTTGGGCCGCGGCATGAATAAGACCAAACAAACACTTCCGTAATTACAGAAAATCCAAAATCGAACAACGAGTTGTAAGATACGCGAATAATTATTTCTAGTATTTAAAATAATCTAACCAAAAAGCTATGAAAATAAGCCGAACCACAAAAGGTCAACAATAAGCCGGGCTTATTGTTCCTTTTTGGCCCGTGGGTTTTATAAGCCCAAAACAAATAAGTATAGCTTAAAAATAGGCTATTAAGCCACAAAGTACTTTTAGTTCTTAAAATAAGCTATAAAAATAGGACAAACGTAGTAATAACCAAAACCACCTTTCTTTTACTCATTATTTCCGAGACCATAAGCCTACGAAAAAGCTATAATAAGCTTTTTGAAAGCTTATTTTTAAGGTAAATAAGCAATAAGCTATTAAGTACCAAAAATGTTATTCAACCATCACAACCAAAATATTAAAGTGGCTCTTTCCTTGTTTTTCCCTTCTTGACTTCGAACCCCAAACGCACCCTTAATAACCCTTTTTCAAATTTTTTTGCTTTTGTTTTTTAGAAAATGCATTGAACAACTATCATTTATGAATCATTAGACATTTAAAAGTACAAAGATTATTGAAAGAAAATGACTTATAAAAAAAGGGTTTTAAAGAGGATTAAAGCTTAAACAACAACCCTTATGTTGTTTTTATATACCCAAACACTAATAGAATCAACCCGAATGAATTTAAACCTTCATGTTCTTGATCAAAAATAGAAAAATGATATGGTTTGTGTGTAGTTTTATGTTCGGACGAGAGCAAGAAAGAAAAGAGAGAAAAAGATTTTCTTGTGTGTGTGTGTTTTGGTGTAATGTGTGTGTGTTTTGAAATAAAATAAGACAAGAAAAGGTGCATGCATGAGACCAAGTTCCTAAAAATAAGCCATCTTGCTCCCTTGTGGTGGTCGGTTAGTTATTGGATCCTAGGAGGGATCCTAAGTGAATTTGTCTCTTGTCGGGTTGTCTATCGACCTTAGTTTGTGATTAAAACGTAACCCGAAAGTTCTTGCATTTTAACAAATGTAAAATATAGCTCCGATAGTCTTAGAATATTAGAGAAATAAATCTTATAGTCATAAACTGTTTTAGAATTAATATGGACAATAAACAGACGTGTCGGAACGCGTTGCTTGACGTTTTAAGCCGTTTGCGGGAAAACCTCCCGGAAATTGATCAAATATAGATATGAGCATTTACAAGAAATAATTCCAGAAATAATAGAACTATTAAATGATTAAAATAAGAATTGACTGCCGTTATCACGGTAACTGATCCTAACAGAAACAGTAAAAGTCAATAAAACTGAGAATTTGACAGAACATTAACGGTCTAGAAATTTGCAAAGGTTACACTCTATCCTCCTTAAAAGGACTTTTGCCCTGAAATTCAACTAGTACTAGAGTTAAAGAGATGTGGGTATTTGAGTTTCATCTGATCCTCACATTTCCAAGTGAATTCAGGCCCTCGTTTCGAATTCCATCGAACCTTAATGATAGGAATCCTACTCCGCTTCAACTTCTTAATTTCACGTTCTAAGATTTCTACAGGCTCTTCCACAAAGTTCAACTTAACATCGACTTGGATTTCCTCTAATGGTATCTGTAGTGTTGGGTCAGCCAAACATTTCTTGAGGTTCAACACGTGAAACGTGTCATAAACACTGTTTAGGTAGTCTTAATCAATAGGCTACTAGACCGATCCTCTTAGTGACCTTAAAGAGTCTAATAAACCTAGGTGCTAATTTTCCTTTCTTCTCAAAGAGTACTACACCTTTCTAAGGTGACACTTTGAGCATGACATGATCACCTATACTGAATTCTAAGGGTTTCCTTCTCTTGTCTACATAGATTTTTTGACGATCACGTGCAGCCTTAAGTCTATTGATCCATGAGATATTCTTAGTAGTTTCTTGTACGATTTCAGGTCCTATCAGTTGTCCTTCTCCAACTTCTGCCCATAGGATTGGCGAACGACACTTTCTCACATACAGTACTTCGAACGGTGTACACCTAACACTAGAATGATAGCTATTATCGTATGAAATTCAACCAACGAAAGATGAACATCCTAACTTCCTCCAAAGTCGATGACGCATGCCCTGAGCATGTCCTTCAAGGTTTAAATAGTACGCTTGCTTTGACCATCGGTTTGTGGATGGTAAGCCGTACTCATGCCCAATTGTGTTCCTAATGCCTCTTGAATTGACAGCCAAAATCATGACGTAAAGTGACCATCACGATCGGATATAATCAAGATTGACACTTCATGCCTTGCCACAATTTCATTGAGGTAGAGTCTAGCCAGTCTATCCATCTTATAGTCCTCACGCATAGGTAGGAAATGAGCAGACTTAGTCAATCGGTCCACAATAACCCAAATTGAATCATGACCACTACTGGTTCTTGGCACTTTCGTGACAAAGTCCATAGATATTCTCTCCTATTTTCTTTCAGGAATCTTAGGTTGCTGTAGCAGGCCGGATGGCCTTTGGTGTTCAGCCTTAACCTTCGAACAAATCAAGCACTTGCTAACATACAAGGTTATATCCTTTTTCATTCCTGGCCACCAATACATATCCCTAAGGTCATAGTACACCTTATTTGCTCCTGGGTGTACTGAGTACTTCGACTTATGGGCTTCGTCCATAATCAGGGTTCTCACATCACCCGTCAAAGGAACCCATATTCGATCTAGATAATACAATGTGTCACACCCCATAAAAATTTCTAAATGTCATCGTTGACTTTTTTTTTACTTTAGCTTAACTTTTATGATTACGTGTAATTTTATGTTAAATTGGGGAGTTCACTCGTGTATAACTGAGAATCATTACCGGAAGATTTTCGGGTTGCTAATTAAAGTAGTCTTTCGACAGTTGTCGCGTTTTTATGTTTCAGTTGAATATTTAAATTTTTAGAATTTTCTTTTGAATTCTGCTCGTTTTTCAGTTTTCGCGTAAATCATAAGCGTTGTGTGAAGAATATCTAGTGCATGAATAAATATCTAGTCATAAGATACCACCTTGTATGTCCCTAGAATGCATGAGATCAAATTGGTCCCCTCCCCTCCCCTTCATGCTCTCGTCCACACCCATAAACACCCCAACATTTCCCCTAAACTTTTGCTAATGTGTTCCTTAGATATTTTGATCACCTAGGATCCATTTTTTATATGCATAAAACCTTGTCTAGATGCATTTTACCTTTCATTCATTCTTCATTATTTCTCTCTCAAGAAAAACACACACCATTACAAAAACTCTCTCCCCACTCCTCTTTCTTGTTCGTCTGCGGCCAAAAACCCACACAAACATCACCATTTAATTTTGATCAAGATTATTTGAAGTTAAAGATTATTCGAGGTTGATCCTTATAGTTATTTGGGTATTTGGTACATCATTTGGGGCGTTCTTTAGTCTTTGATCATCTTCTAATCCATCATCTTCGTAAGTTCATCTTTTCCAAATTATACTTGTACTTCCTTGATCATTGTTATGTTTAGAAACTAGTTGTACGAATCGTTTTATAAAAATCAAAACTTTAAAATTAACATAAACCCTAAAAGGGTTTATGTTTGGTTCGAAATATATAAAAATAAATAAAGAGAAAGATTAGTTGTGTTGTCGTGGTGGTACTTTTATAAAGAAATGTTTTTCTAAAAACTTATTGCTTCTTTTCAGCTTATAAATAAACTCGAATATCTTATTCATGCGGGCCGAACACAAAAAGAAACCATAAAGGTTTGAATTTTAAGCTTATTTGAGTATCGTCTTATTTTTCTAACTTATTTTTGTAGCTTATTTGGGTACTAATAAAGGATTAAGCTTATTGGGCTTAATAAAAAAAGCCCATATGTGCTTATTTGCTTTCGTGGGCCTCGGCCCAACAACCAAGCTCAAACCGTGGCTTAAAGCTAACGGCTCGGCTTATTGGTTGGCTTATTATAGTTTATCCAATAGCTTATTTAATAAGCTAGATGCTTAATTGCTTATTTGTTTGCTTATCGGGCTTAATAAATAACACCCGTACTTGTTTGTTTGGATTTGTGGGCCACGACCCAATATCAAGCCCAAAACCGTGAGCTAAGACTCACGATATGGCTTATTAAATAAGCTTTTTCATAGCTTATTTGATAAGCTATGTACTTATTTGTTTAATCATTTGCTTCTTGGCCTAGTTTTGTACACTTTGCGTTTTAGATCGTTCGTTTAGGCTTATTGGGCCTAAAAGCCCAATAAGGGTCCATTGGACTTTCAGCTTATTTTGATAAGGGCTATTTACTTATTTTAAACTTATAAGCTATACTTATTAATATCGTAACTTGAATGCTTACAAACTTATATTTATTTTAAGCGTTTTGACTATATGTACTTAAAGTGATAAATAGACCGTGGAAATTAGTTTTGGATATAACGTAGAGAATTGACGTTTGAGAAATGCGAAGTATATTTGAAAAGTGTTTTTGATAAACGTCTCTGACTTTAGAAAACGGATATATACAAACGAGCCATGCCGAATTTTTGTAAAAACTTTATACTTAGAAATATTTTGTAAACTAATTTTAGTAAAACTCGACAAAAAGGACGAAAACATATTATTTGTAAATAATAAATAATATATATACTTAAATTTGATAAATAAACTAAAATACATTTAAATATATAAATTTTCAAGTATTTTCCTAGATATCGACAGAAAGACGAAATAATAAATATTATTATTATTTTAATATCCGACCAAAAGACGAAAAATATAAATTAATAAAATTTTATAAATATAGAATTTCTATTACTTACTACGTAAATTAAAAACGTGAAAACATTAATACTAAAGATATCTTAACTTGTAATTTTGGGTTACCGGGTAAACAGCCAAAACTTAATTACTTTTGTTTATTCTTCATATTACACTATATGTATAGTGCATATTATCATGATACGTCTTATCGAGTCAGAATCTCTCCAACTACCATACAACCAACTCTACTAAAACATCTTTCATAATAATCGTACAACTACTTTCGAAAACTCTTATGCATATACATAGTTTCACTTCGTACCAATTCTAAACCGAACCGTTTATTATTAGGTCGAGACCTAGCACAGTTGTGCAACACCGCGTAATCATTCATTTCAGCTGCTTTACTTCACCATTTACTGTAAGTTCATAGCCCCACTTTTTCTACTGTTTTACGTACATTTTATAACTTTGAGGTGAGAACATTGTTTGCTTTTCAAAACTGGACACAAGTACTTTACGTGAGATTTTCTCTGTTTACGTGTGCCTAAGTTTTGCCTTTAGACCACTACTGCCCATTTGAATCATGAACTGTTAATTTCTTGACCGACCGTACTGGTTAAGTGAGCGCGAGTGATATAAATAGATCTATTGGGACTAATTATCCCAGTCCGGGTAAGTAACGTTTACTAGTTTCGGAGGTGCCGAACAAACGAATGTATACCATGTCAGAATTTTGTTAGGTTATCTTTGGTCGGATACCTGTTGGGCAAGCTTTACTTTACTTGGCATGATTATGTGCTACATACTTATTGAGCCTCGGTTTCATAAGCTTAGTGCAACGTAAATGCTTTTCATGTGAAATTGAATTTTGGTATGTGTTTAATTACACATACCTTTGACCACTAAAATCAGACTTAAATGACTAAAAACGTACCAAAAATACATTGAATTTGTATGTTTTACATTTGTATTATGCATGAAATGGATATCTAAGAAAAGGACAAAAATCAAAGCCAAAACGACAAAACCGAGCACGAGAACGGAAAGAGCATACAGAGAAGTCAAAATCAAAGCCAAGTCAAAAAGTCAAAGTCAACAAAGTCAAGTCAAAGTCAACCCTGGGATGAGGCTATGGAAAGAGCATCGAAAACCGAACCCGAAAACCTAAACTGCCAAAAGTGGGCCCACCCGTACCAAACTAGTGGGCCCGGGTCAACCCACCTATACACTAAAAACCTAAACCCTTAAACCTTAATAAAGGCCCAAGTCCACTTATTGTTATAACCGGCCCAAACACCAAG
>BQNB010186660.1:0-12108 GCA_026074375.1 Tanacetum coccineum
CTCTTGTTTGAGAAGTATTTTGGAAAGAATTCTTACGGGATTAATACTATACGTATATTAAATTTATTTGTTTCTACTACACCAGTCCTCTTTTAGAGTTTCATCTTACTTTGACTATAGGAATACGACTTTGTTTTAGTTGCTTGACTTCTCGATCCATAATCTCCACTGGTTCTTCCACAAAGTTGAGTTTGTCATCGAGCCGAAGCTCTTTCATTGGAATGACAAGGGATTCGTCAGATAAGCATTTCTTTAGATTAGAAACGTGGAAGGTATTGTGGACATTACTGAGCTCTTCGGGAAGCTCAAGTTTATATGCCACTGGACCAATCCGTTTAAGGATTTTGAATGGTCCAATGTACCAGGGATTAAGCTTTCCTCGTTTTCCGAATCGGATGACACCTTTACGAGGTGATACTTTCAACATAACACGATCTCCAACTTGAAATTCTAAAGGCTTTCGCCTGACATTGGCGTAACTTCTTTGCCGATCTCTTGCAGCTTGCAAGCGTTGTCGAATTTGCACTATCTTCTCAGTGGTTTCATGGATTATTTCTGGTCCTGTAAGTTGAACATCTCCAACTTCGGCCCAGCAAACTGGTGATCTACACTTTCGACCATAGAGTGCTTCAAACGGTGCTGCCTTAATACTGGCATGATAACTATTATTGTAGGAAAATTCTACTAATGGTAAGTGTTTTTCCCATCCTTTTCCAAAGTCTATGACACAGGATCGAAGCATGTCTTTGAGTGTTTGAATGGTCCTTTCACTTTGTCCATCGGTTTCGGGATGATATGTCGTACTCATGTCTAATTGAGTACCCAAGGCACTTTGTAGTGATTGCCAGAATCTGGATGTGAAATGACTGTCACGATCCGAGATGATGGATATTGGCACACCATGCCGGGAGACTATTTCTTTGATGTACAACCTGGTAAGGGTTTCCATACTATCTGTCTCTCGGGTAGGTATGAAATGTGCAGATTTTGTAAGGCGATCGACAATGACCCAAATTGTGTCATGTCCGTTTGATGTTTTAGGAAGTTTTGTAACGAAGTCTGTTGTTATTCTTTCCTATTTCTACATGGGAATCTCTGGTTGAACCAGTAAGCCGGATGGCTTCTGACATTCTGCCTTAACTCTAGAACATGTCAAACATTTGCCAACATATTCCGCGATGATTGCCTTCATGTTAGGCCACCAATAGAGTTTCTTTAGATCCTGGTACATTTTGTCAGAACCCGGGTGAATGGAATATTTTGATTTATGAGATTCATGCATGATCAAGTCCCTCAGATTACCAAAGAGTGGTAACCAGCTTCGGTTCTTGATACAACGAGTTCCATCAGGACGAATTTCAAATGATTTGTCCATCCCTCGTAGGTTTTCGGCTTTGATGTTTTCTTCCTTGATTGCTTCGGTTTGAGCTTCGAGGATTTGAGTTGGTAATTTTGGGTAAAGAGTCATGATCAATGATCTGATTCAGAGTGGTTTGATTTATTCCTTTCGGCTTAAGGCATCTGCTATGACATTTGCCTTTCTAGGATGATAGCGGATCTCACAATCGTAATCTACAAGCAATTCTAACCAACAACGTTGCCTCATGTTTAATTCTTTCTGATGAAGAATATGTTGAAGGCTTTTGTGATCAGTGAAAACTGTACACTTTGTACCATATAGATAGTGTCTCCAGATTTTAAGAGCGAATACTACTGCTCCTAATTCGAGATCATGAGTAGTATTGTTTTCTTCATTAGGATTAAGTTGTCGGGCTGCATATGCAATAACCTTCTTTCTGTGCATTAACACTGCTCCCAGACCTTGATGGGATGCATCACAGTAGACAACAAAATCGTCATTTCCTTCGGTAATGTTAAGATTGGAGCTTCACATAGCTTCTGTTTTAGCAGTTGAAAAGCCGATTCTTGGTCTTCACCCCAGATATACTTCTAGTTTTTCTGGGTTAATTCAGTCAAAGACTTTGCGATCTTCAAAAAATCTTTGATAAATCTCTGATAGTAGCCGGTGAGTCGTAAGAACTGGCGTACTTCTATAGGTGTGCTAGGAGATGCCCAATTCTTAACTATTTCAATCTTGGCGGGGTCAACGTGAATTCCTTGACTATCAATTACATGCCCAAGAAACTGCACGATACTGATCCAGAAATCACATTTTGAGAACTTGGCATATAATTTCTCCTTTTTGAGTAATTTCAAGATAATTCTTAGGTGATTTGCATGTTCTTCTTTATTATGAGAGTAGATGAGAATATCATCGATGAACTCTGTCACAAATTTATCCAAGTATGGTTTGCACACACGGTTCATGAGGTCCATGAACACAGCAGGCGCGTTAGTTAAACCAAATGGCATTACTTGAAATTCATAGTGTCCGTATCTCGTTCTGAAAGTAGTTTTAGGAATATCTTCGTCTCTTACTCTCAGTTGATGATAACCTAATTGTAAGTCAATCTTCAAGTAGACACTCGAACCTTGAAGTTGGTCAAATAAATCATTGATCCTGGGTAATGGGTAATGATTCTTTATGGTGAGTTTATTCAGCTCACGGTAATCGATACACATTCTGAAAAATAAGAAGAAAGATGGATCTCCTGGATATATACCTTTTGGTTTTTATACAGGATATGAGGCTTAGTCGTGTTTTACTTCGATCACCTCGGATGATCAAAGTTTCACCGTCGATTGGAATGTGGACGACTTTCTTGTCATAGAGAATTTTGGCATGATACTTGGATAACCAATCCATACAAATGACGATGTCTAAACTACCAAGTTTAATCGACATAAGATCAATTTTAAAAGGTTGGTTTAACAAAATCAGAGTGCAACCCTATATAACGGTATTAGTGCTTACTAGGTTTCCGTCAGCCATTTTGATAACATAATAGGTATCTATTGTAATGGGTGGGATATTTAGCATAGAGGCAAGAGATATGGATACGAAGCTTTTATCGGCTCTAGAATCAAATAATACTCTAGCTAGATGCTGGTTTAGAAGGAACGTACCCGTGGAATACGTTTCGGTTCTTGGTCGATGCATTATTGTCCTCATTAAAGTAGTTTTGCTTTTCCTTCTTGTATAGGGGCATTGTTGTTTGCTTTTTGGGCCATCTGATTTTTTGTAATGCCTTTTCTCTCTACAGGCATGACAAGTTACTGATACTGGTTGCAGGTTACTTCTAGTGGCTGGCCCTTTGCTTCTATAGTTCCTGGGCAGATGACCCACCTTGTTGCAAGTCTGACACCTGACATTGCAAGGTCCTGTGTGATGTAGGGTACATCTTTTACACAAAGGAAGGTTTCCAGTATACCCTTTGTTTTTTAGTTAGGGGTGCAGCACAAGCCTTGAAGGTCCTTTCTTGCCTTCTCTTGTTGTTGTTGGTAATCATTGTTGCGGTTGTTATGGTTGTTCTGGTAGTTGTTGTTGTTGAAGGTTCTTCTATCATCAAAATTTCATTTGTGATCATTGGTTCCTTGCACATAATTGTGCTTTGTTACCTGATCCATCAACCTCTGGTTTTTGGTAATGGCTTCCTCTAAAGTTTGAGGCTTTGAAGCAGTAACGGTTCCTTTAATACTATGAGGTAGTCCCCTGATGAAAACTTTCTGAGCTGCGGCAACACTATCAACAACTAGTTGTCCGATGACAGCCTGAGTCATGGCTGGTGCTGCCGATGTTGATGTCCTCTTGGGAGCCATTCTATCAACATTTACACAAAATAAGATTAAGTCATTGTCATGCTATATCATTTGTATGGATTCTTATTTTGTGTTTAGATACTTATTCAATACAAGTTCTAATAAAGAAATACACATTCTTTGATATTGTATGATATAATGGAAAATTCTGGAATGGATATTCTAACAAGCATCTAACTCATTAGGTTTCTCGAGGACTGGTTCATTTCTTAGTGGTTTTAGTATGATCCATAATGAGTTATCTAACTCTGTAAAGATAGACTCAACTGGAAGTCTTAGATTCCAAAATTTTTATGCTCAACGTCTTGATTATTAATCAATATCATGATACTTGGGTATAAAGGTATTAGAAAACGGATGGCAGATATCATTAGTAATCCCAGATAAGTATGGAGTTATACACTACAGAATATAGGATAGACAACAGACATTATATCATGAAACAGCGAGGTTATATGGGATCCACCATTGTATCTAAGTCTAAACAAACTTGTCTACTTAATTTACATAATCAAAATTTGGACAAGTGTCGTTATTTATTGCTACAAACATTCTAGTGGTTGGATTCTACAAAAGTTGTAAATAACAAAGATCTAGTATAGTAGTCTGGTGGTCATCCCCTTGTGGTTCTTGAGCTTCATGGTTTGTATCCAAAAGACTCTTCCTTATTGATTGGTGTGCGAACCCTTTAGATATTTGCATGATAGTTCTAGTGTAAGTTGAAATCCTTTGAGCGAAAGCTAAAATAATCTTGTTGTGTTGTGTTGTATGTTCATTTGCTTTTTCTGACTGTAACGAAAAGGTCCAACAATTTGAGCACGACTTTTTTTTTGAAGTTTTAAGTCTCTGGTTTTTAGTTGTTCAAAAGCTTGTTATATGATTACCTTTGAACCGTGTTACATGACCTTCCCATTTCCCAATGTGGTTAAGAGGAAGAGGAGAGAGTCTCATTATAATAGTGATTTAAAAAAATATCTTTTCGATTTGTTCCTCCATGACGTTTCCACACTCCATTTTATATGAGAACTTTCTCCAATTTAAATACTTGAGGGGTAGAGCAGAAAGAAATAGAAGAGGATGATCGGGAATGGGGCTGTTTCTTAGGTGGGTTAAATCTCTTCAGGGAAGAAGAAAGTAAATTTTAGGTGATCAAACATTTTAGTGTGATGAAGTTGGTAACACTGGGATAGAGGTCAAAAATAGTTTTATGGAGACTTTATAAGATAGCTATTTATTATGCTTTCATTAAATTTTCATATTATTATTACGGATCTGTAAAAAAAATGAAATCACAAACACAACACACTCGAATACAATACACCCCCGGTTAGCTCTTGATACCAATTGACAAGGATAAAAAACACCTTTTCGGGAGGTCTTGGTTGATCAAAATAAACTAGATGGATCATTGTGTAGTTTTAGTGAGAGAAAGTAGAGAGAGGGGATGAACACAAAAAGATGAAAGATTAGATTAAGGAAAAAAGAAAAATGAACATCCACCCCCTCATGGAGAGCCATGAGGGGTATTTATACAAAAAGAAAAAGCTAACTATTCCTAGTTAACATAAAAGACCCCTGCGTAACACGCAGTGTCCAAAACTAATCCAATTCACGTGTAAGACGCCAGCTTCACTAAAAGTGAGGCTAACAATCTCCCTCCAAGATGGCGTCACACGTGAATTGGTTACAATGTTCCCTACAAGCAAAAATAAAGAAAAATGATAAGAATGAAGTCCAGTATTCCTTGAGAATATCTTTGACGATCTACTTGAATACTCCAGCTTTATTTCTTCAGCTTGTAGACGAACGAAATGTTTGAGGATGACATAGAAGTTTTCTCTACCGAACCCGGTTTTGATTGGATTTTTGCACATAACTTCCTGACATGACTTCAAAAACTTTCTTCATACACTTCTGGTCATCACGAAGTTTCTGAATTAGCTGCATGTCTTGAGAATGCTTCATATTCTTGCACTTCTGGTCATGTCGAAGTATATCAGAATCTGCATCTCATTTGTCATCCTTGAAGTTCTCTTATCCGAATACTTCGGCTTTGATATGAATTATGCTCTGAACTTCTTCAGCTCCCTCCCAAACAGACACCCCTTGGACTGATAAGAATTAGTACACCGATCTTAAGGGAGGGATGATATCATCAACATCGTCTCACTTAGGAAGCATCCCAGTCTTGATTGAATTCAGCCCAAAGTACACATTTTATCCCTTTACCGAAGTCGAAACCGTGACACCAAAGTAACAAGTTGAAGCACTAATCATCTCTTCGGACTAATCTCCGGCATATTTTATAAAGCCCGATCAAGTGAACTTGTTGTGCGTCCTTGATGTGAACATTTCTCCCTCCAGGAAAGTGCAGATATGAATTGCTACACCAAAGTCAATTAAGTCCCGAGTGTACGCAATTTTCCCTCTATGTAGTCGAGATGGTAACATCAAAACGGTAACATAAAAAATCAACTAAGTACCGGATGTACACATTTCTCCCTCCAGGATGATGACTAACTGAGGAATCATCCTACACATGTGTACATCTTATGCCAACTGGAACTGCTTACTTAGCTTCATAGCCCGTGATTGCATAAGCAATGCTCTGTGAGAAGATGTCGGTACTCTCTTTACAATTCTCTCTTGATCAACCCAAACTAAATCCCCTTATCTATTCTGTAGGCTAATACTGATGACCACTGATGGAGACAACCCGATGAAACGAACCCGAGAATGAAGCAAAATCCCCGACTTGTGACTTAATCTTGTACTATCCGCGTGATGAAGAACGGTGCAGAGGCAAATCTCTAAGTACCATATACTCACCCAAAAGTATATAAAAAATACAACACCTCTTGAAAAACTCCTCAACTACGTGAGACACTGAGTACTACAATGTAACTCCTTAAAGTGATAGCTATAACCCATGAGTACTACAATGTAACTCCTTACATCGAGTATAACTAGATACATCAAATCTTCATCACAAACCGTATATGCCCAAACAAGTCATCTTTGTTGACGAAAAACAAAGACAAAATAAGTACACTCCTCGTGAAATACTATTTCAATCCCAAGTAAATAACATCGGACAATAACTCCGTAGTCATTAAAATTCAATACTAGCCATGATGAATGAAGGTGAATTTTTGATAAGGATCGTTTTAGTGTTATGTATCATGTTTGTTGTGTTGTTGTTATCAATTAACGTTCACGGGATTTTACAATTCTATGACTTAAACCGTAAAACGAATCGACATTTACGGGATTTTACTAAATCAAGAAAAAACCGTGAATAAAAAATTAATTGTTGTTGAAATCGTTGTTGAACATGAAGTACATGAGCTTTTGTTGTCGATTAATGAGCTTAAAACGGCAAACGGTGCATAGACGATTCACTTTGAAGGGCTAACGAGCTGTTTTGAAACAATAAGGACCAACGGTGTAAAGAAATTTCAACGAGAAGGACTATGAACTCAACAAATGACTAATGGTGTAATTGTAATAAACCTCCAGGGGTTGCATGTGCCAAATTGTGAAACTTGGTAATTAATGCTTAATTTTCCCACCAATATAACATCTTCTTCGTTTTTAAATTTAAACACAATGCAACGATTTCCTTTCTTTGATCTTTAAAACTTGCTCGTTTATCGTCGGTGAAAAGTAAATATACCGCGTTGATCAAAACGAGACCGCGATCGCAACGGTATAAGTTAAACGTCCCGTAGTTTACCGTCACTCGAAACCGAAAACCAAAAACACTTAAAGAACTCGTTCGGTCATATATGATTGTTACTCGTTCGGTACTTGTTGAAGGTTACACTCGTTCGATCCTTGTGTATTTTACTCGTTCGATCCTTGTTACGTTTTCCACTCGTTCGATCCTTGTGTATTTTACTCGTTCGATCCTTGTTTCGTATTCCACTCGTTCGATCCTTGTGTATTTTACTCGTTCGATCCTTGTTACATTTTCCACTCGTTCGGCTCTTTCAAGAAATACACTCGTTCGACTCCAAAAGAAAATGGTGACTCTCGTTTTTACCCAACTTGATATAGATGAGTGGAATAAAGAAATACAAGCCAAAAGAAAAGAAAAAAATAGAAAAATAATAGACACAAACGAATGAAAAAGAAAGAACAAAAAACGTGTTATGATACTAAGCAGTAGGCCCAACACATTTTTTAAACAAGACAAAAA
Organism: Tanacetum coccineum; assembly: GCA_026074375.1. Classification (NCBI taxonomy): domain Eukaryota; kingdom Viridiplantae; phylum Streptophyta; class Magnoliopsida; order Asterales; family Asteraceae; genus Tanacetum; species Tanacetum coccineum. The sequence continues at coordinate 7,922 of BQNB010186660.1, forward strand.
AACATATGATTAAAGAATAAGTTATGCCGAGTGATTATAAAAATGAAAACTAACGAAATATTAAAAAAAACTATAATAAGCCGAATCAATAAGCTCAATAAGCAACGAAACCACAAACACTATACCCACCCATGGCGAGTGATACCAAATGTGATTAGATCTAATCGAATAAGCTCAATAATACCACAACAAAATCACAAACACAACACACACGAATACAATACACCCCTGGTTAGCTCTGGTACCAATTAACAGGGATAAAAAACACCTTTTCGGGAGGTCTTTTTTGATCAAAATAAACTAGATAATTCATTGTGTAGTTTTAGTGAGAGAAAGTAGAGAGAGGGGATGAACACCAAAAGATGGAATATTAGATTAAGGAAAAAAGAAAAATGAACATCCACCCCCTCATGGAGAGCCATGAGGGGTATTTATACAAGAAGAAAAAGCTAACTATTCCTAGTTAACATAAAAGACCCCTGCGTGACACGCAGTGTCCAAAACTAGTCCAATTCACGTGTAAGACGCCAGCTTCACTAAAAGTGAGGCTAACAACAAGAGATAGAATTGCACTTGTTTTCTTATATTCTATACAGGACCTTACTGGACGAAAAGATAAATTTGGTGGAATGCTTATTTTCTGGAATTACGTGTGTTGTAGTCATGATGGCATTCAAACCCGCTTTTACAACACACAATCTTGCTTATATACGCAACATGAAGGATCTTACCGAGCAAATCTCAGGGGAGTTTGTCGTTCTGAATTCTTTTAACTTCCTGTTTTTAATGTTGTATTTATACAACAAGGTCGTTGTATATCTCAAGTGGGGGAAGGAGAATTAGAATGCTTACTTGTCCTTATTTTTACAATAATATGCCTAATTTATACGAAATTAATTTTTTTAGCATATCTTTGTAAAATTATTAGTTTCATGACCCCACACACATAACCCTTGTTTAGATATTGTGAGGATTTAGCCTTATTTGTTTCCCAATATTTACTCCAAATTTCACAAAAATATAAGTGTGTCGGTAACTGTAGTAAACTTTAGAACTTGGCTTGGTATATCTACTCGAGACCACAATAATAAGCACTGTTTTTAATAGATGGAGTGACCTTTCTAAACTGGTAAATTTTTAGGAATTCACCAAAAAGCCTATGCATATTATGATATTAACTAACTACACTGGTTAGTTAACCCCCGTATAAACCCTTTGTTTACTATTATTTTTAGAGTAAGATACCCCTAGAAAAACCTGCTGAGCCATTCCTTTCTTTTCTTACACCAAATTATGTTTCGTTACACCTTTACACCTTAGCCTACCCTATTAGATTAAGTCATATTTTGGTTTCTAGTTGATTTTGTGTAAAGTATTGTACTTCCTATGTACGTGTGTGGATTTTCTATCTACGGTAAGGTCGGGAAATTACACAATGCAATTGGGTACGTATGTAAATTTTCTATCTACGGTTAGGTCGGGAAATTGCACAATGCAATTGGAAATGTGAAAGTAGCAATAGTTTATTGCTCGTGTAGTTACTACTTTCATTATGATCGGATATTAATTATTCAGATTTATCATGTACGTGAAGTTGTGAAAAATACACCTTTATTCAGTTTATTAGTTTTTATTTAAAAAAAAATCAAAAATACAAAAAAAGTTGAGAGAGAGAAAAAAGTGAGGTTTGTGAGATAATCGGTTTATCTAAGCTTAACCAATATTATTGTTTGAAGGACCGATTATTCATTGGTACGTGTTATAAACCAATGATGTAAAGTTATGTTGTATATTATTTCTAGTTGGTTGCAAAATATAAACCAACTATGTATTTTTGTGTATCAAGTGGTAGATATCGCCACTAATGTTGTATAGTATGTATATTATGGATGATTGGGAGTTGACCGTTACGGGAATGCCAACTAATATTGTTTTTGTTGATCTATGATCAAGGCATTTTTGTCTATAATTTTGTGTGTTTTTCGTGGGGATGGCCGGGAAAGTAACTAGCAACATTGTTCTTTATTTGTTCGGACTTAATCTATTTGTTTATTTTATTTAACACCAATTATATATTTCCCATACCTCCCCAACCTTTGGTTTGCTCGAATTAGGATGCGAGCAATCACATGTATTTATTCCATCGTTATGGATATGTATGAGTGATTTTGTCCGCCTTGTTGGTGTATTACTGTTGATAAAAGATTAGATGATCCATACCCTATATTGTTCTTCATCCTAACCTTTGTTTTTATTCGAATAGAGATGCGAGAAATCACATGTGTTTATTCCATCGTTATGGATGTGCATGTGTGATTTTGTTCGCCTCGTTGGTTTACTACTATTGGTAAAGATTACTAGTCCTATTCTTTAGCTTATTCGAGTTAAGGAGCGAGCAATCACACATGTATATTCCATCATTATGGATGTGTATGCGTGGTTTTGTCACCTTTTCTGGAATATTGGTATCGATAGAGATTGGAAAGAATGATCAACCCTTAAACCTTAACCCAATTTACCTTTTTACACTTGTTACTCCTTAGCTTTAGTAGTTGAGATGTGTATCCTTGCCAAGCTTATGATAGAATACTCGTCACGACCGATCAATTGAGCAAATTAGTTACATGTTACCACATAGATTAGTTGAGTGATTTGAATGTTTTCATTTTTCCTATTCGTGAGGTGTTTGGTTGTGTGCTAGTAATTAAACGAAAAGTTGCTTAAAGAAAAAAATTTAAACCTTGGTATGTGATACATTTTCATAAGTTTTCTAAAGTCTACTTGAGGACAAGTAGGATTCAAGTGGGGGGATATTTGATGACATCAAATAACGTCACTTTTATAACATCATTTATCCCATCTAAATTGCTCATTTTACATTATTTATGCATGAATTGGTATTTAATCATTTATATTTGTTATTTGAAGTAAATATGAAGCAATTGGTAAAGTTTAAATAAAAGGCACGTATTTTAGAGCATAAACGAAGAGTTCAAGAAACTTCTATGATTCTGACAACCAATACGCTGTATCATTCTAGAAACATACGCCGTATCCAAGACTTTGATGAGCTAAAAGACCATTGCCTGACTTTGAAGAATATGTCGTATTCACATCAACGATACGCCGTATATAATACTTTGGTCAACGAAGAAGAACCAACTGGTTTTACATCAATACGCCGTATCCATCAAGAAGATACGGCGTATCTGTGCCTTGACTTCACAAGCAACCACGAAGATATGAAGACCAATATGCCGTATCTAGAAGACCATATACGCTGTATCGAAGATCAAGTATTGGAATATTCTAAAATATTATAATCGTGGTCCCTACTCCAAGAAACCCCAATACGCCGTATCCCACATTGGCCAATATGGCGTATCGACCTTTTTCCAGACTCTATACATACAAAACCCTAAACTCTGTATGCTTTTAACCACCAAGTTTGATTTTCGGAAGATTTAATAAGCCAAGAAGTTCAAGCAACGTGCTTCAATCCATAGGGAAACCCTTGTAATTTCTATACTCTAAATACACGTTTGGTTTTTGGTATCATTCATTAATTGTTTAGTTTACCTTATGTTAGGAATACAAAAAAGTCTCGGTCACTTCCAATATATCGTTAAGTAGCTCGTAGTATAATATTTGGAAACTAGTTAAGCTAACCGGGTCAACATAAGAAGCCCCTTATGTTGATCGACTCATGTAAGGGTATAAATACCCTCTCCATGCCTTGGAGAAGGTTGTTGGTTCATTGCATAATACAAGTTTTTTTCTCTCACTAAGTGTTCCTACCTACTCTTTCTCTCTCTAGAATTTCCTTCTCAATTAGTCATTTTAGATTGTATGTTTGATATCCTACAATTGGTATCAGTCGCCATGGGGTGATATCGTGAGTTAGTGTGCGTTTTTATCTTGTTTTACACGTGTTTTGTTTGGTTTTAGGTTGTGCATCTAGAAAAAATCAAATCATAGATTTTTGTGTTTAAAACTCTTAAAGTTTATGTTTTTAAACAAAATTTAGGCCTAAGATACTTAGTTGTAGAAGAAAAATCAAGATAAAACGTCAAAAAGAGTGTGTTTTTGGTGATTTTTAAAAGTTTTTACGTTTTTTGAAGCTTGCAAAATACGTTCTGTTTGAAGCTTGCGAAATACGTATTTGTGCGATTTATGCAGGTTGTGCG
>BQNB010186661.1:0-5000 GCA_026074375.1 Tanacetum coccineum
GGCCATGAAATTCAAGTGTTAAGTGACAGGTTGGTACAAGAAAACGTCATTAAGGAGCTTTGATTGACCATTTCTCACAAAGAATGACACGGTGGATGCAAGGAAACACACCAAGATCAATATTTTTGCACTAAAAGACTCACAAAAGAAGCATAAGGTCTGACACACAGAATGCCACGCTGGCAATCCATGTGCTCACCCTATTTAATCCAACGGTGTAAATCAAGGATCCAATGATTGGTGATATATGAAGGGTAGGGATCAAGACTAAGAGGAGTAGGCTATATTCCTAGAAGCTTCTCTTACAGGCTATAAATATCCCTTACAATCACACACACACTATCGTTTTTTGAAGCTTTTACATTTTTAGTTAAATTGTAATTTTTTTTTTTTTAAATCCTTAGCTTATGTAATTTTCTCTTTCAACTTAATGTAATCAGATTTTCAATTTATCTTGTAATCAGTTTTCAAGTTAATGAAATTTAGTGATCATTTATACAATCTGTCATAAGCTCTTATAATCTTCAAATGTTGTCAGTCAATATTCTAAAAGCTTCTAATAAGCTCTCATCAGCTCTTTGAGTCTCTAAGCTCAAATTGAGCTATTAACAAGCTCTTAATCTACATAAACCAATAAAATCAGTTTAAATACCTATGCTTATGGATAATGGAGTTATGGATGATAAGCTTAACATGGAAGAGCTTATGGGACCCCTACTAGCTTATCTTGTAGACGGCTCATTTGAGCCTTTATTGCCTTTGTTTAGCTAAGGCTTTGGTAAGTCCCTCATTTCTATTTCTATCTTAATTTCTTAGCTTAATAGTGCTTAATTTTTTATTCCTTGCTTATTAGTGATTATTTCTGTCTTAATATGCTATTTGAATAGGATTGATTATCTGTTTTTGATTAATATAGCTTAAATCATAGTTTGCTTCAATTTATCTCAAATCTGTCATAAAAGCTCAAAAATATTAGCATAGTTTTAACCTGTTAGATTCTGACTTATTTGTTAGTAGTTATAGCTTAATTAAGGTAAAAATAAGTTGGTTATTATCTGGTATTAAAACATTGCTCAATAGATTTCAATATCATAAGCTTAAATGGATTTTATAAACTTTAAAGGGGTGTTTGGCACAGCAGTACTAACTACAAGTTAGTAGTGCTTGTGGCCTTTTGGTCTTTAAAATTTGCTTTTAATCTCTCATATAAGTCTGTTTTAGGTAGTTTTATAAGTTAGGTTAGAAGTTATTTAGGTTTTAATAGGTTAGTCTAGTAAATGTTCAAGTCTGTTAGGTTTAGTTTGCATTATAAGCTCTAATCATTTCTAGTGTTTGCATTAGGTGTTATTAGCTTAAGTTTTGAGTTTTGTTAGTGTTAAAATTAGTTCATCAAGTCTGCATTAACTAGTCTTTATCTTTGGTGCATATACATGTCAACTGCATCAGCATTGTTAAAAAGCATAAAGGTCATTTTCTAGCTTCATTTTTAGTAGGTTAAATTTGGTGTTAGGTTTTAATTTTCAGCATAGAAGTAGCTTATATATCATAGTTTACAAGTTTGCAATTAGTTTTTAAATTCTAGCTTATTTTGTCATCTAAATTTAAGCTGCAAAATTGCCTTTTGTCTTTTCATTTTCAAAACAAAACTCAGCATGATCTGAGTCTTAAGCCTGTTTTCTTAGTGCTCTTTCATTAAGCTATTTTGTTTCAAAATCATTTTCAGAAGCATCTTTAGGTAGCTTTTTAGCTCTAGATTAAGCCTGCTTAAGTCATTTCCCCATAAGGATCTAAGAGCTTATTGAAAAATAAGCTCAAAGATCCCTGTAGGGACTGTTTGGCTCTAAATCTAGTTAAGTGCTTATTAGGATTTTATAGCTTATTGCTTTTAAGTTTTAGCTTAATTTTTACTTAAATCAGCTTATTAAGTTAGAATTCATTTGTTCATAGCTTATTTAGTCATCAAGTTAGCTTATTTTAGTCTTGTAGTTCTTTAAGTCTTAAAAAAACCAAAAATAAAGTTAAGTAGTAATTGTCTAGTTATAAGCTGTTTAACAGCTTATTTAGGGCTTTTCATAAAAAGTTTCTTTTATTAAAAGTGTTTATTTTTAGCTTTTCTAAAACTTTGCTTTTATAAGTTTTCAAAAAATAAAAAAAAGGGAAGGTGGAAATCGGGGGTGAGCAAGGCTCGAACCCCCGACCTCAACACCCTCAACCCTTTATAGCAACACACCACACACCTCACTACCATCGTGCCCTGGGGTCTTTTTCGTTATAGGATTACAAAATTTAATATTTGTACTCAATTTCCCATTTTAGCTTCTTAAGCTGTTATAGCTTATTACACAGCTTATTCGATAAGCTGTGTAATCAAGCTTATTTTTCCTAGGTTCTATTTAGTTCAAGCTATTTTCTGTATTTTTTTAGAATTTTTATAATTAGTTTAGTATTTTTAAACATTTATTTTTGTTAAAAACTTTAAAAAATCATAAAAAATAGAAAAATAATCAAAAAAATATAAATCTTTTTTAGAAAATTTTCTTTTATCATAAAGTTTCTAGGAAAATTAGTTGTGCTTTCGTAGGGTTAAAATTGCAAAATTTCAATTTTTAAAGAACGGGATTCGTTTCCGTTCTCGTTTTTTCGTGTTTTTAAGCTCATTTCAATTCCGTTTTTGTTCTAGTTTTCTTTAAACTTACTTTTTAGTCAATTAGAGTCTATTTAAAAAGAAAAATTCATTTTAGGTTTAAATTTGGAAATTTAGGGTTTTTAACTGCCGTTTAGGGTTCCCGTTTTGCGTTTTTAGTTAAAGTTTAATTTCCCGTTATTTGTTTTCGTGCTTAATTGTTATCATTCGCTTATTTTAATTGTTTTTTAATTCGTAGAATTAGATAATCAAATCAATCTTTGTTTCCAATTCAAATCATTGTCCGAACAACAAACGTGGTCTCAATTTCACAAATCGTTAGGGAATAACGACCCGGGAATCATACTTCCCGGTTAATATACGTATTATATTATATATATTTGTGAAGATTTTCCTTTTTACCTTTGTCCTCAAGGGTAATTTGGTAATTTTCTATCATATTATATTTTATAATTACGTGTGTTGCTTTATTAACGAATCAACATGTTTCGGGAGAACCAGTATGGAGACCAATTGTTAAGGAGATCGTTTCTTAAGGAGAGAACCGGTGTCGATTCTTCTTATAGAGACTTGTTGCATAACCGGTTTTCATATGTTTTGATCATGGAGATACCCCCCCTCGGAGAGTGGTTCCAAAACCACTCTTTATGGGTAATTTTGACCAGTTTCTATGGCGTTTTTTGTAGTAGTGTACCGAGCAAATATCAGGGGAGTTTCTCATTCTAATTCTTTTTAATTCCCATATTTAATGTTTTATCTATACAACGAGGATGTTGTATAATTCAAGTGGGGGGATGAAATTAGAATGTTTACTTGTCCTATTTTTCACATTAAAATGCTTAAATTATGCTCAAATTTAAAATGTTTTCAAGCACACTTTTGTGAAAATTACTTGATACATAACCGCACACAATAACCCTTGTTAGATATTATGAGAATTTAGCCTATCCGTTTCCAAATGTTTACCTAAATTCCACAAAATATGAGTGTGCCGGTGATGTAGTAGACTTTAAAACTTGGCTTGGTATATCACTCGAGACCACAACAATGAGTATTATGGATTTAATTGGAGTAGCTTGTTTAAATTGGTAAATTTTAGGATTACACCCAAATCGCCTATCCATGTTGTTTATTAACTAACTACACCGGTTAGTTAACCTCCAGTTTAAACCCTTTTCCACTCTTTTCTTTAGAGTGAAGATCCACTAGAACAACTCGTAGAGCCAATCCTTTAGGAACTACACCAATTATTTGTTTCGTTACACCTTTACACCTTAGCCTACCCTGTTAGATTAAGTTTAATTTACAGTTGCTAGTTGTTTAAAGTGTAAAGTTTGTATTTCCCGAATCTTGTGTCATTTTCTATCTTTGGTGCGGTTGGAAATTTGCACATTGCAAATGGGAATGTATATTATAGTCAAAAGGGCTAATGACTTAAAAAGTCATCTAACTTGACACTTTTTGTCTTTATGTGTAGCCATCTTTTTTCTTTCCTATTCTGTCATCAAACTTTCAAAAGTTGATCATTGTATGTATTTTGTGACCATTTTACCCTTACATTTTTCAAATTTCGAAGGGTAATATGGTCATTTTACATGATAAAATAGTCACAAAATACACACAATGATCGACTTTTGATATATGATATCCACTTTATGAGTTGTTCAAGTAATGGTTTTTTCTTTGTGTTTTGTACGGTCTCCAAAGAAAGGGAACAATGTTCATTTATGTACATTTATCCTAAACAACGGGATAAGCTCATATCTCTCGGGTCTTGAGCAAAGTCATATAAACAATCAAAGTTTTTGACTATGCTCAAGATAAGTTATAAGGGAAAAATGATGGTAAATAAGATTTATCTCAACATATTTTCTGTTGGAGCACAATTTTTTAAGATATTCTCACAAAAGAAACATTTCAATTCTCTTTTAAATTGTTTTGTGCTCAACAAACTCTCCTACTCTAAGTTTTCAATTATTACGATAATTGAGGGGGAGTCTAAATAACATGATTCATTCTGCATGCATTCCTGTTCTCCCAGAGTTTGTTAGGCTTCATGTGAATTTCCGGACTTAACTTGTTTTTAATTCAACTAATTGTCATAAATAGTAAACACATATGCAATTTTTGAGGAGGGAGAATAGTGATTAAAATGTGATTCATTACGAGACCGGATATATACGGATACGATCTTCAATCTATAAGTGCGTTCCTAAATCCTCGCATGTGCAAAATCTCTTTCATAAATATGATGCATATGTGTCAGGGGCGAGCTTTATTTGGGTAACTCTGAAAAACTCTCAATGTGTATTAATTGACTTCTCGAACACGTTGATTGATTTTTCATTGGTTCATG
>BQNB010186661.1:10000-12108 GCA_026074375.1 Tanacetum coccineum
CAGTCTGCCACGTAGGATAGAGGGATACAATTGGAATTAAGTATGTATCACGGGTGATTTTGGAAAAATCGACAACTTTAAGGACATAATTTGCAATTTACCCTTAAAAGAATTAAAGATCTTTTCGGGCCTTTGGGTCTTTTCGAAGCCAACAAAAGCGGAGCGTCCAGTTTTCGAGAAGCCGACGTCTATAGGAATTCTACTTTGGGTAGAAATAAGTTGGCCAAAGTTAGATGATTTCTTGAAGCGTATATATGCCAGGAGTTAGGATCTAAATATGTACAAATGGGAATAATCATCTGTTGGGATTAAAAGCCTTCTTGAAGTTACTGCTGCTAAGGTTTGTGTTACTGTTGCTAAGCAAAAGTTAGTGTTGTTCATTAACTTTAATAAAAAATATGTTAAGTAGTTAGTGATGCTAGTATAAAGTTAGTACTGGTAGTTCACAGTTACTACTGCTAGTATATATTAGTACTGTTAGTGTAAAGTTAGTACTGCTGGTGAAGATTAAAGAAAATATTCTAAGTAGTTACTACTGCTTGCACACAGTTAATGCTGCTGGTGTATAAGTTACTACTACTGGTGCTAAGTTAATGCTGCTAGTACAAAACTTACAACTACTCAAAAATTAAGATTGTTGAACGAGTTTCTACTGTCAAAAGAGAATGGATAAAGACAGAAGAAAAGATAAAGATTGATTGGAGATCAAGATTACTTACGTGATAAGTATTAGTTATTTATAGAATAGATCATAGAGAATATTCTGAGTTTTAGGAATATATTGTAAATTGACTAGGACTCCTTGGTGTACAAAAGGAGGTCCTAGGGCATAGAGTTTTATCACTATCATCACAATCTCAATCATCTACACAAGTACCAAAAATTAGTCATTAATAGAATTGTCATAGCTTCAAGGTTTTGTAACCCTAATACTAGGAGAGTATTCGTATTATTTGTAATAATAATATTAGAGCTTTTATTGTTGAATTATATTGTCTTGTGTTACTGTTTCATTAAGAATTCTTCTAATATTAAAGATTAGATTCCGCATAAATTTTAATACACTTAACAAAGTTTCTACTATAGTTGTGTTAGATTTATCTGATATAACTAAACCTTAAACAAGCTTAAGGAATTCGATCTATTGAAGTGGGATACAACAAGAGGTATTCTTACTCCTGGGACAACAAGTGGTATCAGAGCTTGATGAGAAGCTTTGAATAAGAAGAACCTGTTTGAATACACAAGATCTCTTTGCTAGAAGATATGGATTCAGAATCTGCACATATGGTGGCTGCATCTAAGGTTCGAATGCTCAAACCTGGTGAGTTTGATTTATGGAGGATGAGAATAGAACAATGCATCCAGATGATTGACTATGCTCTATGGGAGGTCATAGAGAATGGAAACATTGCACCAAAAACAACAATTGTGGAAGGTGTTTAGAAAGTAATACATCCTACAACTGCTGAAGAAAAGGCTCAGAAGAGGTTAGAAGTGAAGCCCAAAAGTACCTTGATGATGGGAATACCTAATGAACAGCAGTTATAGTTCAGCTCCATCAAGGATGCTAAGTTGCTGCTGGAAGCTATTGAATAGAGGTTTGGTGGGAATGCTGCTACAAAGAAATCTCTTAAAACAGCAGTATGAAAACTTTACTGCTCTTAGCTCAGAAACCCTTGATCAAACTTTTGATAGGCTTCAAAAGCTTGTGAGTCAGTTGGAGATTTTAGGTGAAACACTTTCACAAGAAGATGTGAACCAGAAGCCGTTTAGAAGTTTGTTACCAAAATGGAACATACATGTTGTTGTATGGAGGAATAAGCCTGAATTAGAGATAATGAGCATGGATGATCTCTACAAAAATCTCAAAGTATATGAACCAGAAGTCAATGGGACATCAATCTTAAATACAAGCACACAAAACATGGCTTTTGTGTCCTTTAACAACTCTAGCAGCACTAATGAAGCAGTTAACACTGCTCGTGGAGTTTCTGCTATTAGCACTCAAGTTAGTGCTGTTAACTCCACAAATGTTGATAACTTCAGTGATGCTGTGATCTGTGCATTCTTTTCTAGTCAACTAAACAATCCTTAACTTGAAAATG
>BQNB010186662.1:0-12108 GCA_026074375.1 Tanacetum coccineum
TTAAAATTAAATAATACAAATAAACTTAAACAAATATATATTTAACCATCCAAATAGGAAAAAGGGAAGAAGGTGGTGGTGGTGCGCGGCGGCTGAACCGCGGCTGGTGGAGGATGTGACGAGGGGGTGAGGGTGGTGGCGTGACAGTGGGGTTGGTGAGATGACGATGTTGGTGTTGACGTGGTGATGGTGGACGTGTCGTGGTGACGATGGTGATATGGTCGTGGTGGTTAGGCGGCTGAGATGGTGCGCTGATGGTGGTGACGTGATGGAGGTGGTGGCGGCGTGGAGTGGGAGATGGCGTGATAGAGATGATGTGGTGAAGGTGGCGGCGGTAGTGGCGTGGTGTTCGGTTGGAGATGACAGCGGCTGTGAGATGAAGGTGGAAGTGGTGGCCGGATTCTGGTGACGGCGTCGGAATAATAAAGAGAGGGAGGAGGAGTGTAGTGTGTGTAGGTTAAGTTAAATGGAAGAAGCCCTAATAGGGTTGGGTATATATACCCAGAAGTTATAAAATAAAGTGTAAAGTGTATAATAGTTTAGGGTAAAAATTGTAATTATTCTCCCAGGGACTTAAAACGTAACTGTTTAGTGTACTTTTATAAAGTAGTGGTTCGGGACTCGTTTTGGTAAGTTAACGATTGATTTAAATTACGAAAATTGCGTCATTGTGTTCCAAATAGTTTTTCCCATAAAATTGAGTATTTACATGACTTATTTTATAAATGTTTTTATAAAACTTATTTAAAATGTTTTTGTTATTTATTAGGTATCTCGGGTGAGCTTCGTACGAAAATAAACTTTAACTTGAGCATTCAAGTTTTTAAATAAACGCTTTTGAATAAAATATTAAATAATTTATTAAATATTTTCATTTAATAAAAAGTGATAATTAAATATAAATTTAATTATTTTTGTGTCGGTACGTGTTGTTTTCAAATTTTTGCGAGGTTATTTCTGTCATTTTCTGCTTGGTTTCAGGTCTCGGGTAAAACTGAAAAGTTGTTCGGAATATCGTTTTACATCAAATTGCTTTAGAGTCTGAGTCGTTAAAACAAGATTTAGCGGGTCGTTTTTTATAAGTCAACTTAGGAATAACATATATCTTCTCGTTTTTAAGTCAAATAAGTTTCAAAAATAAATTTGTAAATGAGGGATTATAATAACATTTATGATTTATTATTTAAATACGTTTCAAAAATTTACCCGCTATGCGGCAATCGTTTTATGTGACCGTAAAAGGTCAAAAAGTCAAAAAGTCAAATCGGACCCAAAAAGTCAAAGGGTAAAATAGTAATTTAAAATTTCCGAAAATTGCCTGGTGTGACAAGGACCCCAGCAAATTGTTGTGGAAAACTTGGTGAAGTTTGTGGAAAATTATTATTAAAGTTTTGATTGAAACACGGGTCCTGATCGTAGAAAAACGGAACTTGAGGTGGACAATCGTAACCATAATGAGCATCGTTCCCACATAACTTACAAAAATACGTATCGTACTGGGGTTGTGGAGGGTAGTCAGAAAAATTTGGAGAATCATTGTAAGAATACGGAGTTGGTTCATAAGTGAATGAATTTTCAGCTTCCAAATTACATCCTAAACAAGGTACCCCTCTATTATAATAGCCACACTGCTCGCACGTACAATATCGACAAGGTAGATCATCTAAAGGATTTCCGCAGCTGAAACAACTACGTTGTTCGAATGACGACATTAGAATTAAACAATTAAGAGGATAAAGATTAAGAATTAAACGAATAAGAAGACAGAGAAGATTATTTATAGATTTTTCAAATAATACATAAGGAAAAGAAATAAAAAATATTTTTGGTAACCGAAAGTCAAACGTGCACGGTAGCTCTCTAGAAAACGCACAAAGAAGGGAAGGAGCGGGTAAGCGGGTAAGCGCGAAGCTTTTAAAAACTTTCTCCTTTCGGGTCGAAGTTCGCAGGATCGACCCTCCTTATACCTCTCTTATAGTTTGTTAACTAAAGATGAGCCGAAACGACAATTAACAAATGGTTATTTTTAATATTTAAAATAAAAGAAAAATAAAAATCGAAGTGTAAAATATTTTTGTATTTTTATACAAAATAAAACAAAAACTTTCACAGGAAAAGGATCTTCAAAGCTCGAATGCAAACAAACTCGTCAAAATCGCTACACCTCTCCCCGGCAGCGGCGCCATTTTGATGTTCGTCTAAATACGTATCATACAAATAACCCTCAAATGTATAATATATATAATACATATACGTATACGTAAGCTAAGTATCATACAAATTATCCTTAGGAAAGAGTAATAAGTAATCAACACGGGTATCGTTCTCCTCGGTGAGAGGTGAATGGAAATTCACGTTTATGTCGGGAATCGAGCTTGATTAACATAAAAGATTTGGATTTTATTTCTAATTCTAAAAACGCAAAGGAAAGCAAATAAAAGGCAATCTAAACTAGAAATTAAAGCAATTAATGAATTAAACGCACAAAAACAATAACGGGAAACTAAAACCGCGACTAAAAAAACCTAAATTAAAATTTAACACTAAAACTATTTTTTTATTTTTTATAAATCCTAAATGACTAAAAATAATTTTAGAAAAAAGAATAATATTTTTTTGACTTTTATTTTATTTATTATGAATTGAAACAGTTTTAATCTAAAAATAATACTAAAAATGCTAAACTATTTTATAAAAATTCTAAAAAATTACTGAAAGTACTTAACACTAAAACTAATGTAAGAAAAGTAAAACTGCTACAAACGGGCTTATAAATAAGCCAGGAAAATTCAAATAAGCTAGAAGGGTTAAAACTGCAAAAGAGTATAAAGATTAAATGTTGCAAATGGTTTATGAAAAAGACCCAAGGGCGAGATGGTAGCAGGTGTTGGTGTTAAAGTGTTGGGTGTGTGAAGGGGAGGTCACAGGTTCGAAACCTGTGACTTCCTTTTTAATGAAAACATTTTTAAAATTTTTTTCTTTTGGAAAAGCTATAAATTAAGCTAAAACTAACAACTTTAATAAATGGACTTATTATTGAAACTTATTAAAAAGCTAGAAAAAGCAATTAAAGTGACAGATTTGATTATTTTCTTTTTACTTTTAGTTAAAACTGTTTTAGAAATAATAAGCTCAAAAATGACCAATAAGCTAAAAACAATCCTATAAGCTAGAAACAGACCTAATACTAAACTTAAAAAGCAATTCTAAACCACAAATAAGCAAAATCAAATAAGCTAGAACATCAAAAAGCAGTTACACAGTTTAAGTAAAAATGTTAAGAAAAAGACTCAAAGGCAGTTTTGAAAGCTAGATTTAAAGAGCTTAAGCTATAAGCCAGAAGCTAATACCTAAAAACAGATAAATTATATACAATCTACTTTTTTAACTAAGGAGTAACAAGCTACAAACCTCGAGCATTCACAATACATCTCCTTATACTTACAAGCCCACACTTGAAACAAAAACTAGAGAAAACACACACATACAGTACACATTAAACTAGAACTCAACTCTCACAAAACACACGCATTTCAGCAACTCACTCACCAACACTATAACAGAGGCACTACACATCAACACAAGACTAACGGCTAAACACAAACTAATCAACACTCAGAGAGACACATTATCAGACTCTCAATCTTCAACAAGACACAACAAAATACAGTCTCATAAGCACTTAAAGAGAGCTCAACCACAGGTGCCACTATATGAGAGAGAGAGAGACACACAGACTAGAACACCATCAAAACATGTCCGCATAGACATCAATGCGGATTGAGCGATTCTGACTAAATCACAACCACACAATTAAGAATATCTCACACAACACTAATACACTCTCACACATCAAAAGACACACAAATCTAACACAAACTAGTCGTCTTTTAGCAGCATTTAAATATTCTGAGCATCAGACACCTCACATAGTTACCTCTATGACATGTGTTCAGTATCTCTCTCTTGAACTTATTATCATAATATGACAATAAGACATTCAAAGAGCACTATAGATCACTCATTCTCTCATCTGCAATGAGTATACTTCGATCCAGTTCTGACCGTGACGAGAGAGTATGAGGTAAATCGTGTCGCGGATGATAGTATTGGATAGGGATTCTAAGAAGAGGTAGGTCATGCTATGTCATTAATCAGCATTAGGTTGGACTTATTACACATAGCATTAGAAAAGTGAGTACTTATTTCCTGTGCAGTGTATTCTTGGAGTGTGGTTGATTGTACTTGATACTCATAGTATCCTTCAGAGTTTTCATCAAACACTTATATGTGGCGTTTAACAGTGAGGTGAGAGGATGAACTATAGATTTACATTAACGAGCGTTTAATATATCACTATAGTGATTGTGAATTGATATTTTGGAGAGTTCATCACAATTAAACAATTCTTTCATTCATAAGCTCTATTGAGCTAGTGCAAATTTATGATAGTAGACTCTAGCTCAGATTTGACATTATGGTTTCTACTTGTGGTAGATTGTTGTGAGAGTTAGCATTTGATAGGTGATCAGATAGATTAGTTATCTTATTATAGGCGTGCATGTACATACTATACGGATACTTAGAATGAGCTACTCTATATTCACTCTCTGGAGTCTTTTTGCAGGGGAGGTCAGACACATATGCATCTAGAGTGGGTTAGCGAGGTCTGAGAAGCATCACTGTACACGACTGAAGAGACTCCTCTCACTACAGTGTCTCATACTCTTGGAATATTAACCATACAGTGACACGTATAGCTAGGAGTCGATGTGTCACGTTAGAAACATTCCATAATCTGTATCGTAGTATAATATCAGTATCACGTATATAGATACACACATTTAGATATCTCTAATAATTCTCATGATAGGCACAGATGATTTAATACTTGCAGGTTGTGTAACACATCAGAAGAAGCATCTCTACTTCAGGAAAAGCACATTCTTCAAAGTTCACATATACTATAGATACATGTAAACAGATCTTATGTGGGTAGCGCCTAGTGTGATGTAGTCACTCACTTCGACAGATGATGTGATGCTAACAGTAAGTGAGGAGTTGTGAAGCTGAGATCTGGTAAGGATAAGTTGGAGATTAGGACATAGATAAAGTGGTTTAGGGACTACACACACAGATGGAATTTTTATATACACGTGCACTGCGCAAGGGGTCATCTAGCATGTTTATTGACTAGTAGTTTAGTGTTTTTTTTGTGTGTTGGTTGAGGGGAGGGATGTTTTTAATTGGTAGACTCTGATGGGAGATTAGTGGGATATTGTCTGTCGTGTAATGAGTCGGGAGTTTATAGTTAGAGTGAGTCTAATCATGTTGATACACACTTTAGACTCTCTTTGACTAGCCTCTCTAAAGAGTTGAGAGACTACTACTGTTTGTCACTTGAGGTCTTATATGTATTTATTATTGATGATATCGTTCAGAGTTACTTTGTATCTGGGTTCTATTGGTATATCTGAGTGTTCTTCGTCAATACACGTCCTAGATTTCTATTGTAGGAGAAGACTTGAGGCTCGAGAGAGATATGCTCATACTCTAGCAGCGCAGACTCTCTCTATATCTAGGAGTTACGTCTCTGTGAGTGAAGATTATATATATACTGGAGAGTCTTTAAGTTTTACAGGTTTTTTTTATATGCTTGCGTTATTACGATGAGAGCATAGGTGGTGTCTTCTACTATGATGGTGTCTTGAGAGTGTTCATTTTGTTTTCAAATTAGACTCTATCACTCGTAGAGTTCTGATGTTCTAGGTTCTCTGACATGACGTCAGATACAAGTACATCTTCACAGTCGTCAATATTTACAGTGCATGTAGTTGTCATGATGGGAGGCAGTAACAGATGGCAGTGAGTTCTTATCACACGACACACTTGTACGAGGTAGAGTGGCGACAGTCAGAAGGTATATGCATCTCTGGTCAGGGTGATGTGTTATAGAGACACGACAAAGATATACAGGTGTGCACCCGGAACACAATGGTGAGAGTGTGTGAGCTAGAGTTGATGGAATCTCTTTGTTCATGAAATAGGCTGTTCGCGGACATTTAACAAGTGAGTGGAGGAGAAGGATCTTAGGACTATCTGAGTTTAGGGTTATTATGTTGGAGGGTTGTGAGGGGGGAGGTGGGGTTTGTAGGGTTTTTAATTGGTTTGGGGGGGAGGGGTTGGTTTATTTGATTTGGGGGGGTTTGTTGGAGGTGGGGATGGTTGTTTTTTTTTGTTGGGTATTGGAGGGTTTTGGTTTGTATTGGTTTGTTTGTTGATGGTTTTGTTGATTTTAGTTTAGTTAGTTGTGGATAATTTTTATTGAAGTATATTTTATGGGTATTTGGTTGTTTATGGAGATATGGTTTGTGTTGCATGGGGCTTATGTGTGTTTCTTGTCTGAGGAGCTCATAAGCTTTTCATCTTAGCCTTTCATTCCAAACCGCCTTAATCTCTAATCCATCTGAGCCCTTGATTTGATGTGACGTCTCATCCACCAATCATATGCTCAAGGATTAACAGCGTGTCATTCGTTGGTGTCAAAACTTGTGTCAGGCTTCTAGAAACAAAATGGATGCGTGGGTGATTAAGAGGGGTGGATTTAATTTACCCTGTGTTGCGTGTTATACTGTATGTAAAAGTGATAGAGGGAAAGAAGATGCACAGTAATTCTTCATTGACCCGTTTGACCCTTAGTTATAAACTTTGAATTAATTTTGAGCCAGGGTTATAAAATTGGGGTTGGGCTTGGTATATGGGTTTAGGATAACGGATTTGGATTAATAAAAGGGTTTAAGTGGATTTCGATTTTGGACATTGTATTTTATAAAAGGCTAAGTGTATTACACATATTAATGGGTTGAACCGGCCCATAAAACAGGTACGGGTTGGCCCATTAAATATGATTATGCCTTCGGCTTTGATTTTTCGCTCTCTTTCCATTCTCGTGCTCGATTTTATCCGCTTTGCTTCGTTTTTGTCCTTTTTACTAAATATTTGTACCTGCAAGACACAAATCACAAAATATACATTTACAATGCATTTCTCATGTATTTCTGGTCATTATTGGCCTTTTTAGCTCGTTTTATTAGGTAAAAGGTATGTGTATTTAAGCACATACCAGGTAGTCAAATGAGTATTATATGTACTTGTTGAGCATCATGCCTTATTCATGCAGTTTCAATAGTAAGTATAAAACATAGCTTTAATATCAGTTAGACTGTGAGTATTAGAATTTAGCTTCAGCTTCAGGAAAACATTCTAATGTGTAGTTTTAATTCAGTCAATAATCGTTCGAAATATAGCATTATTATTTAGTTAAAAATCAGTGCAGAAATAGCCTCAGAATCATTCAGACAGAAATGTGCTATAAGCATTTAGCCAGAATAGATATTTACGAATTCACATCATGTAACAAGTTAAACCCGATTTGACACCGGGTATATTCATGTAGCCATGTATCATAGTCTTTCAAGATGGACACAGGACTTATGTAGGAAATATCATGCTTATGTTTCAGTTTATGATTCAGTTCAGCTTCCGTTATCTCACTAAGTCTTATAGACTTACCGTTCTCAGTTTCATGTTTTGTTGGTATGCAAGATGACACTACGTACGTGCTAAATGAGGCATAATGGGTCAAAATGGTGTAGCTCGTGGGTTAGGTAACAAGCTTCTCATTTCCATCATTTGTTATCAGTTTGGAATGCCCCAAACCAATTCATTGTCAATAACAAGTTTTTATGGTACAAGTCATGTAACTTTCATAGTTAGGATTTTTAAAGGGGCGTTTGGAATAAGCCCGTTTACATGTAAAAGTATCGCTTCCGCTTATTTTAATAACGTTCATAGATTCATACATGTTATATATTATAAATGAAATGAGTTTTCAGGAGTTCATAGTAAATAAAATTGAGCGTTTCAAGTTGGTATCAGAGCGATGATGGTTTGAGAGATTTAAGTATCCACCATTAGTAGGGGATGCTTAGACTTAAACCGATTGCTCAATATTAAATACAGAGTTAGGTGCGTCGCACGTTGATATGTTAATGAGTACATGGATTATGATTATCAGGATTGTAGCTATTTGGCTCATGTTTATCAACTAAGCAGTTTATGTTTTGCGTTGCATATATGTTCCTGTGATTAGCTGTATATACCAGATCATGTGAATTATGTATAGTCATGTAGTGCATAGCATGTTTTCAAATATCAAATAAGGATTTAGATCATGAATCATATATCCACGATATAGAAAGCATATAGAATTTCCATGCATTATCAGTGTAGTTGCACTAGTCAGCATTCAGATCAAATTATGTGCAGGTAGATGATACGTTTTAGTTCTGTGACTTAGGGTAGATTGTGATAACGATGAGTTCGTGATTATGTGGTGTGACTATTATGACGCCTGATCAACGTAATAATATTCACATGATATGGCATGAATTTATCGAGATCATGAGATATATCGGGAAGTTTACGCATGTGTTAAATGTTTATATGTAGCATTATAATAATGTATTTTAGTATGTTTAAAATTCATAAGTATGTTCATAATTGAATCAGTATCCAGGAATATTATGGTATAGAAATGAATCAAAATCATGTTTAGCAAATTAGAATGCCTTAAAAGTAGTAATCCATGATTAAAAATTCCATGATAGCAGGATGAAAAATGTAGCCAGAATGAATCAGAGCTAGTTATAACATATATCATGTCATGACCAGTAGCGAAATAATCGCCCAATAAGCGAAACAGAGTTAGATGCACACGGTTAAGTGCATTATTAGACTATGCTTAGTATCCCGATATATGATAGAAATCAGAAATCATATGTAATACATGTTAGACTGTCAAATGAAAAAAATAAAGCAACAGAATATCATGTTAAGAAGTGCAGAATGTCAGAACTAGACTTAACATGCATAGTATGCTATAATCAGCAGTCATGTAATCACACGAGTATGCGATTAGTAACAGAATGCATGAACAAAAGTACATAGTTAGCGGCAGATTAACATGATAGCAGAGCATGATTCTAAGCTGATAGTATTATTAATGAATCGAGGTAGAGTATGATGGCAATAAAGACACGTTTAAGTGATGCGAGTATTATGACGTCTGGCCAACGTGATAATAGTTACATCATGTAACATGGATTTAATTAGATCATATGATGTCTGGAGAAGTTTCCAGAACAATGAGGGTCGATGAGACCGAATTTAGAAAGATAGAATGATAATTTAGTTAGAAACAGAATAAATTAAGTATGCACGAATGGGGTAATCATATTTTCTATCAGTCTTAGTGTCCAGATTGAGTAACTAGAAATTTAGTATTCAGAAATTTAGTAAAATTGAACAACCAGAACATAAGGGAACATAAATGATTAAGAAATTCCTTTACCTAGAATTAGGCATTCAACATGTAGTAAATTTCAAAAATCTTAGATGACTCAGAATAACCAGTACCAAGTAAGTTCAGAAGATATTATGACAAGACTTATCATCAAACAGAATAATCAAAATATCATAATCGAAATAGATAAGTACAGTCTAAGTGGGGAAGACTTAGTACCCAGACGTAATACATGCCCAGATAGTCAGCCCAAGATAGTTCGCGAGGACACGAACGGAATAAGAGGGAGAGATTTGTAACACCCTAATTTTTACGGTTTCTACAAAATATGTATTATATTGCTTTTAGAATATTAGCTAAGTCTCTCCGTTAGTGTTTATCATAAATAATGATTTGGAATACAAATAGTTAATGAAAAAGGACTAACGGTGCAAAGGACTTAACGACAGGGACTAACGGTAGAAAGTTATATTTAGAAGAATGAATTTATAGAATTGCCCTATGTCCTAATAACAATAAAAGTCCATAAATCATCTCATCATCACACGTGTATGTGTGTTTTTTAGAGGGAAAAGAGCTAAGAAACCTAAGCATGAAGAAAGCTTTATATGATCATTTTGGGAGGTTTTTGATGATAATCATGCTAAATTCAAGATGTAGTATGCTTCCTTAACATGTCTTTAATCAAGGTAGGTATTCAATTCAAGATTTGATTTCATGTTCATGATAGAATTTTAGGAGTTTTGCTTATTAAAGGTGTTATGGGTGAAATTAGGCATGTTTATAAAGTTAGACACATGTTTGATGATCATGGATGTTTTTGGCATGATTTTGAATTAGGTTTAATCATGCTATGGTAGTTATGGTGTTTATGGTTAAAAACCTATGGCGAAAACATGTTAAAGATGATTTTGATGTTTAATTTTAATTTTAAAAGGGTGTTTGGCATATGAAGAAACTATTGCTTAAATTAGTTCTAATAGATATAGACCTGATGAAAAATGATCTGAAGATGATTAACAAACTATGGTAGCAGTTTGAAAATGACAAGTATAGTTTAAGGTCGGGTTTTGGTCGTTTTGGACATGTTTAAAAACGGGTCAGCAAGTGTTGTAGAAAATTATGTCAACTTTGAAAAATCGTGAAAAATAAATGTAGATCCGTTTGGAGCGTGCCATACGTTTTCGAAAAGCCAAAAGAGTCTAATTTCTATTGAATTTGCCCTTAAGTTCTGATCCAAAGTTTATGTGGGCCAAAACAGCAAGTTACAGCAGATTGTCCAAAAATCAGCAAACATCCATTTCGCAAAAAGTTAGCGAAAATGATGTAGATCATGTGCACGGACATTATAGCAAGTTCTAATGACTATATAATGATATGTTTATGTTTTTAGGTGATCTCGAAAGTCAAGGAATGCCCGAGGAATTTGTAAGCCAACCGAGGTGAGTAACGGTTTAATTTAGCTCTGTATATAGGAGCATTTCATGTTTAGTGCAAGATGGTAGTAGATTAAGCGTGCTTAGTATATCTATATGTCTTATTATGTCACGAGTAATACGCAAGATGTATTCACGTGACCTTAGTGGTCAAACATGCAAGTCAAGTATCATTTCGACCCGTGTGGCTATATTGAGTATCATGTTGACCCGTGTGATCATATTTAGTATCTTTGGACCCATGTTATCATATTGAGTATCATGTTGACCTATGTTATCATATTTAGTATCATGTTGATCCGTGTGGTCATAATCAGTATCATGTCGACCCGTGTGGCCATATTGAGTACCATGTTGACCCGTGTGGTCATATTTAGTAACTTTTTACCCATGTTATCATATTGAGTATCATGTTGACCCATGTTATCATATTTAGTATCATGTTGACCCGTGTGGTCATAATTAGTATCATGTCGACCCGTGTGACCATATTGAGTATCATGTTGACCAGTGTGGTCATATTTAGTATCTTTTGACCCATGTTATCATATTGAGTATCATGTTGACCCATGTTATCATATTTAGTATCATGTTGACCCGTATGATCATAATCAGTATCATGTCGACTCGTGTGGCCATATTGAGTATCATGTTGACCCGTGTGGTCATATTTAGTATCTTTTGATCCATGTTATCATATTGAGTATCATGTTGACCCATGTTATCATATTTAGTATCAAGTTGACCCGTGTGGTCATAATCAGTATCATGTCGACCCGTGTAGCCATATTAATTATCATGTTAACCCGTGTGGTCATATTTAGTATCTTTTTATCCATGTTATCATATTAAGTATCATGCTGACCCATGTTATCATATTTAGTATCATGTTGACTCGTGTGGTCATATTTAGTATCTTTTAACCTATGTTATCATATTGAGTATCATGTTGAGCCATGTTATCATATTTAGTATCATGTTGACCCATGTGGTCATATTCAGTATTATGTTGACACATGTTATCATATTCAGTATCACATAGACCCATGTTGTCATACTCAGTATCATGTTGACCCGTGTGGTCATATTCAATATCATGTTGACGCATGTTATCGTATTCAGTATCATCTTGACCCGTGTGGTCATACTCAGTATCATGTTGACCCATATGGTCATATTTAATATCATGTTGACGCATGTTGTCATATTCAGTATCATGTGGACCCGTATGGTCATACTCAATATCATGCGGACCTGTGTAGTCATACTTATATTATGTCATAGCTCAGCTTCACTATTATGTACTAT
>BQNB010186664.1:0-12108 GCA_026074375.1 Tanacetum coccineum
TAATGTTTAAATAGTTAATTAGATCTAAAATCCCAACAAAACCCCACAACCTGGCAGAATCTGGTTGACTTATCATTTCAGCCACAAAACTTCTAACATATATGCAATTACTGTTGATTATTTGTGGAAGTGAGTCACAAGAGACTTAAATTCGCTCATTGGTGGGTTCTCTTGTTTAGGGAGTTCAATGAAGGATCTGATGTCCATAGCATTTTAAGCTAATGATTCGCCATACATAGTAATAGCTAAGCCAGAACCTGTGCTAGGTGGGTTAGTAACAAGCACGGTTATTGAGAGGCGTTGATCAAGGTTTGCAAGTAATTTTTCCATCACGATGTTTGCCATGATATGACCAAGCCCCGGGGCAAGGATGAATACCAGGTTTGCAACTTTATTTGCCATCTTTTGGGGGTTCATCAAAATGTTGTTTGAAGCTTAGTTATGTTAGGAAATGAAAACCACGTAGGAGATATGTTTTATTCATACGATATTTATAAAGTACATAGCATAATGAAACCCTAATGGACCCTGAGCCCACAAACCGGGCCGGGCCTATTTATCCTCTAATACTCCCCCGCAGTCCGAGCGGCAAAATCACGAAAGCTCGGACTGAAGAAGAAAATTAAGAAAGCAAAACATGATAACCCAAAGTATCCCCTATTCTAATTTTTGTTTACGGACAACCAAAGTATCCCAAACAGTCGTCTTGGGAATAAGAACCCTAGATTCGACACCAACAAAAGTCGTCTCGGGAATTAATACCATGGATTCAACATTAAAAAAACAATTAAATAACTATAATGACAGTGTTGCAGAGTCAACACCAAAACCACCAATGACAGAACACAAAATCTTTTCTTTAGCTTTCCCATCACTCCTTCCCTTAGACTTGATCACAATATTTCTTCCATAGGAATCAACTCATTAAACCCAACATTCCATCCAACACCGATATCATCATCACCAAATAATTGATCATGTAAGCACCTTAACAAACAAGAACCACAAAGATAATCAAACCGCAAATCGACTTCATCACCACTCTTCGACGTCATCAACAATTCAAAACGCATCACTCCTATCGATGCGACTCCTACACCCCTCTTTGGTGTCCCGTACACCGCTCCCATACAGGAGAAGACAAGAGCAGCAACGGTACCAAGGAAGCCGAAGAACGGCGCCATTTTATCGTCGGAAAAAGTTGAAGGCACGATTAGATCTGAAGCCGTTATCATTATGATAGGGTTTATGGTTGAGAATTTTTGGATCGGTAAAAAGATAAGATTTTTTTTTGATCGGGTATGGTCTCTGAATGATGAGAGGGGTTACGGGTTGGTAGAGTGACGGGGTGGTAGAGCAGCGGCGGTGACGGCTTGATGACCGAGTAGGTCTCAAGATCGTACCAAAGGCTCTGATACCATGTTAGACAATGAAAACCCCGTGGGAGATATGTTTTATTCATACGATATTTATAGAGTACATAGCATAATGAAACCCTAATGGACCTTGAGCCCACAAACTGGGCCGGGCCTATTTATCCTCTAATATATTAGCTGAGTCATTCATGATTAGATATGGATTGACATTATCTTTTGTCATGAGATAATTAATTCTCTTAGCTGTATGCATTAATTGTGATTATGGGCCTATCCCATTATAGTCGGTAGTTTCCTTGGATAGTCCCAAGACTCATGTGTATATAAAGTTGGCTTGTGAATGAATAAAGATCATGGGAATTCTCCTTCTAATATGGTATCAGAGCCAGAAAGATCCTTAAAACACCATTTTTTTCACCTCATCGCAATATAGTTGTCCTCCGGTCATCGACAACCCGCCGATGATTCGGAAGGATCCCAAACACATTTATTTTATTTTCCACTTTTTATCTCTAAATAATCAGCTCGTATGAGCTTCATGTGTGTGTTGTGTGATGGTGTGTTGTTCTTATATCAATATGTGTGCATGTTTCTCTTTGGTTAAGCTTATTACTGAAGTGCATCCCATCAACGAGATGGACGAGAATCTCTCGTATTATGTTGATATAGCCCATCAATCATCAAACTTTGTCTTTTAATCTTTGTTTTAACAGCGGAGATCCTTGTAGTTTTTGAAAATGGTTGGTTGTTAATTTGTCGCTCCTACCAAAAGGCAAAGCAAGCCATGGCGTAAAAATAAACATCACGCAAGAAGGAAGCCGCAATCAATAAAATCATTATGCCTCCAAAATACAATTAAGCTTCCGTTCAAACAAAACAACAAAGGAAGAAGAAGAAACACCTTAGATCATTGTATTTTTCAAAAAATTAGTTGGTCATAAATTTACAAACACCTACTAAAAGCAAAGCTAAAGCAATCCGCACATAAAGGAGGAAATGTCGCAAGCAGCAAAACAACTATGCCGGCAAATACAATTATTCTTCTGTCTCAACAAATAACAAAGAAGATGATAAAAGGATAAGCACTTTTCAACATATATTCCAGTTTGTCCGTTAAGAAGCCTCCCGTTCAAACTGCGAGGAGTATTAGCTGAGTCATTTATGATTAGATATGAATTGACATTATCTTTTGTCATGAGATAATTGATTAATTTTGATTATGGGCCTATCCCATTATAGCCGGTAGTTTCCTTGGATAGTCTCAAGACTCGTATATAAAGTTGGCCTATTAATGAATAAAAATCATGAGGAATTTCATGAATGACTCAACTATAAGTAATTATTGTTTATTCATGTGACATAAACTATATAGAGTAATGATTGAATTGATGTGCCATATCATTTGTTGGTAGTGAATATAGCACAGTAAAAGAGACTTGTATTACTAAACAAATCACATATCATTCATAATAAACAACACTCGAATTCATGATAAGTTTCTTATAAAGTCCTGAATCAAACACCCAACAGATGCATACGAAGAACCACCTTCCGCCACAGCCGCTCTACTCTTCTTACTCATCTCTTTTACTTTGGTTTTTATATCATTATCCTTCATCAATCGCCTTATCCCACTTTCTATTTCGTCGGCAGTTACTATCACCGTATGTGCCTTAGGATTATTTGAATTTTTCCTATAATCCAATTTAATCTCCACACTCAGTCCTAACTCAACTACCATTTCAAACGCATTAATCTGCTGCTCAGCAAATATTGGCCATGTTGCCAATGGTACACCAAACCACAAACTCTCCAACAACGAGTTCCACCCGCAGTGTGACACAAACCCTCCAACTGCATGGTGGGCTAGTATTGTCACCTGTGGGGCCCACCCAATCACTTTCCCTATTAGAGCTGTTCGTTCTAAAAATCCTTCTAGCAATACTACTCCCGGATCCTCGTAATCACTAGGGGATCTTGATGTTTGGTCTGATGGAGGTCGACGCAAGGACCACAAGAAACGATGCCCACTCTGCTCTAAAGCATGTGCTATTTCTTTCACTTGGATTGCATCAAAACTTCCCATACTCCCAAAACATAAAAATACAACTGAGGAAGGTGGTTGACTATCCAACCACCCGATGATGTCATCATCAGATGGTTTTCCAGCACCAGCATTTAGGCTAAGTATGGGTCCAACCGGATACACTCGAGGGATGCTAATATCTGCAGACAATGACTCGATTGAGTGTGTTTCCAATTCCAAGTATGTATTGACTATAATTGCTTTGGCCCCTCTCAGTATCTTAGCAGACCACAAAAAAAGGTCCAAATCTTCTTTAGATCGGGCCAGGGACGGAAAGACCTTCGTGGGGACCGGTTTAACAAAACTCGGGATGGTTATCACGGTATCTGAGTTGCTCAACTCGATAACGTCTTGGTTCTGGCCATCACAGAGTGTCTTGAGATGCAATATAAATCCAAGAAAAGCCGCATTAGAAGTGAAGAACACATAAATTGGAACATTAAACTCGTTGGCCACATTGATCATGCCGGTGCAGAACATGTCAATGACAAACCCCACAACCTGACCAGAACCCGGTTGACATATCATTTCAGCCACAAAACTTCTAACATATTTGTAATGGTTGTTGATGAATTTGTGGAAGTAAGTCATGGGAGACTTAAATTCGCTCATTGGTGGGTTTTCTTGTTGAGGGAGTTCAATGAAGGTTATTCGGTCCAAAGATTTTTTAGCTAATGATTCGATGTAGGTTGTGATACCTGAGCCAGAACCCGTTCTAGGTGGCTTTATGACAAGCACAGTTACGAAGAGGCGCTGATCTCGATTCACAAGTAATTTTGCGATCTCGATGGTTGACATGATATGACCAAGCCCCGGGGCGGGAATGAATACGAGGTTTGCAACTGGATTAGCCATTTCTTTTGGTTCATGAATGTTTATGTGACATTTCTTGTGGATGATATTTATATAATTAATCACCATTTTATTATAATTAAGTCTTATCTCTTATGCCCATATAAATATCTTATTACCATGAAAGAGACTTGTTTAATAAACAATTCATCACATGAAAAATGACATGATTTCTTTTTCTTGAAAGGCAATTCAAAATATATATAGATAGATACATATGTTCTGTTTTGTTCTGTATCCGCTCCAACTCTCAAACAACCAAGTGTTTAGAAACATGTCTTAACCAAACCGAAAAAACATACATTATCTACTTGATATGGTGTTTATTTTCTATAGCAACACAAAACAAGTTTTTTACCTGATATTTGATATTTTATCTGTGGTGCTTTTTTTTGCAAATTCATTGCACCCATCATTTGATCTTTTATTGCATATGTGAATCACGAGGTGAAAGGATATATGATGGGGCAACGGGTCACCATTCCTGCAATAAAAGCTGCTCAGTCTAAAACGTCATTTGAATAGAAGCTCTCTAAGTAGTTGGAGCATAGCTCACAAACAGTTTACTAACTGTCGTAAAGACCATAAAACATATACGAGGTCACAGCAAATAATTATAGTTCAGAAAACTGTAGATTGGGTCAAACCACACATGTATTGAACGAAAATGAAGATACTCATTTACTTTACTATTGATTCTAGTTCACCATTTATCCTGGAAGCATGAATCCAATATTTGTTTCTTCCTTTAAGGTACAAAGCTAGTATAACCATTTTGATCCATTTTGAAATCCATCATGACACTTTTATGTTTATACTTTATTCCTATCCGTCAACTTACAGAAACCGACGTTCGAGCAAATTAAATAAGCATGTCTGCAATAACAACCATATACCAAGACACAAAACAAAGATTCTGATATTATATACTTGTAATTTAATTTGTTATCTGAAAAAAAAAAAGCAAAATAAATTATCTGACTGTTACAAAATAAAACTAACAGAAGTCAAAGAAAAATAGAGGCATGCCTTCATATCAATGAATATAGTGCCCGTCTATTTTGACGTTTGGGATATGGTATATGAGTGGCCAATAACAGCCTCTTCTACTGCAACGTTCCTTCAGATTTGGGCATCCACGTATTATCAAACTTGAAAGTGAAGGAAACAGTATTTCTTGTATATCTTTCATGTTTGGAACATTGTCAATAGAGAGATGTCGGAGGGAGGTAAGGTGTTGGAGTCCCGTTGAAAGTGATTCCAATTTCTCAAAGTTTTGTACATGAAGAGAGGTAAGAGATGAAGGAAGAAGATGAGACAATCGAGTACAACTATTTTTTCTTGCTCATTAGTTGTTCAAAATAAGCTTAAATTGCTTTTTCTTAAAGTCTTTTATGTCCTCTTTTCCTTTTTCTAGCTTTTAGGTTCTTAAGAGTCTTTCTTAGGGCTTATTTATAACCTTAAAGTGTCTTAAAGGGTTGTTTGGTTTTGTTTTTGCCCTGGTGCAAAACAGCCAATTGGCACCCCTTTTTCTTGGCTTATTTAAGCTGGAAAGCTTAAGCTTTCTACATTTTTAGAAAGCTCATAAGCTCTTTAATAAGCCCCCAAAAGCCCAAACCTTAAGACACCTTCTAGGTAGCTTATTTTTAAGCTAAGAGTTATAGGTGGACAAGTGAGGTTGGAAAATTCTGCAGTCCCCATTGCGAGATCGGCTTCTTTAACTGTCCTATAACAAGGGAATGCAAGTTGACAGGCCATAGCCCACGAGGAAAGGAAGAATCCATACTTGGACAATTTAGTATTGTCATATGTTTTAACAAGGTGAGACTTGGAAACTCGTGGTCAGGAATTGACTCCATACTTGGACAATCTTCTATTTGTATCTCTCTAAGGTTAATGAAGTAACTCAGTTCAGTGATAGATCTGAGATTCGACCAACCCCTTATTCTTACATTTTCAAGCATTGACGTGTTTTTGTTTTTGAACAGCAGGTTACTCTTCTCTCCAACCAACTCCTCTTCTAGAAGTTTCTTACAATCATAAATGAGTACTGACTTGAGCTTTTGTGTTGGCAACGAGACAGATGTAATTGAGCTACACCTATCTATCTTCAACTTCTGAATGTTATTTGGACAAATGCAACGCGTCATACTGTTACAAAACCATATCTCCAGCATCTTAAGGTTGCTCCCACAATTATCCTCCTCTTTCTCTGCTAGACTCACCAAATCATTGCAACTCCATAGTTCCAACTCTCTTAAATTCATTAAAACCTTACCTGCATGTGCTTCTGATACCCAAAAGTATCGTATTTCATTGCACCTGTCCAGTCGTACTTCTTCAACTTCTCCAAGATACAATATAACATCTCTCCATACCTCATCAGTTAGACCGGAAATAGATTCCAGTTCCAACTTGGTAATCGATGAAGTGTTGTGAACCACACTTTGCAACACACCATAACCACATCTCCTTATTTCAAGAACCCTTAGCGAAGGTAATGCTTCAGTTGAGATTTCAACCAACCTAGGACAATTGATTATAAGAAGCTCTTGAAGGGATGGAAACACGACGTGGTCACTATTGGTTGACCATACTTTCCACCCCTGCATATCATTGAAACTTAGAAATTCAAGTGAAGGGAATGCAAGACCAGTTCCAAGTAATTCAGAACCCACAAATTTCACCTCATGCATGCCTTGAATAAATAACTGCTTAAGTGACGGTAGCTGCCCAAGTGGCGGTAGAGATGTACATTTCTTACACCCACGTATTGACACATGAGTTAGTCGAAGAAATGAGGGATCCCCAACCCAATTCGGAAACTCTACACCTCCATATGAAACAACTTTAAGACTTTTCAGATTATTTGTATGAGGCTTAAGCACATCGAGGACCTCTTTTTCAAGTGTTTCCTTCCGAGAACCGTCAAATAGATTACTCCATTCCACCTCTAACTCGCTAAGCCTCTTTTGAGATATCTGCGCTTCCCGTGCGTGCATTGCATTTTTCACTTTTTCTAGACCCTTGATGGAAACATCCCCACGGAGATTCTTTAGTTCCTTAAGCTCGGTTATTGCAAAGCCATTATCTCCTCCGATAATGATCTTGGAGAGAGTTTGCAGGCTTTTCAACTCACCAATCCCTAACGGCATCTTCATCAAAAGTGGAGTATCTCTTATGTCAAAATGCCGCAAATTCTTAAGCTTTGAGAAACTGTTGGGCAACTTGGTTAATCTACGACACCCGTAAATGATCAATGTTTGCAAATTGTAAAGATTGCATACATTTTCCGGTAACTGTGTGATTCTAGTTCGAGATAAATTAAGATAACGCAGGTGCTTTAAATTACCAATGGGCTCTGGCACCTCACTTATCTCATAATCACTCAAACAAAGAACCCTTAACAATGGCAACGAGGGTAGTAACTCAACTGAGAATCTTATTTGGTAAGTAGAATTTTTGCCAAATGTCTTTCGCACCAACCGACAATGCTAAGAATGTTCTTAAACTTTTATAACTCTCAAATACCTTGAACTTGTTATAAGCTTCATATTGATCACGAACAAATGAAATATGGCGGTATTTTTCGAAAGCCTTTTTTCTAAAACCTATCTCCGTTTGATTGTCAAACCTTGAAAAGATATCTCCAGCAACAGAGGTGGCCAAGTCATTCATGAGGTAAACGCTGGTGTACTGTGCTTGAAACACCAAAATGTGGGGTGCTTGATCGGAAAGGGGAATTAGAAACTCCAACGGAGAGAGAAACGGAGAGAGAAGATCAACCAAGACAAGATGATCAAGCAAGAAAAGAAGATCAAGGCTGGACCACAGTTACACGCAAAATGAAGACTAGTAACAACAGAGTTTGTTCGTTTTTCTTTACAGATTTTCCAATCAGTTGGAGTGAGACCAACTTGTGGAAAATGTTTATCAAGTTTGGCAAAGTTGTTGATGTCTACATAGCTAAGAAACTGAACAATTGTGGTAACCGATTCGGTTTTGTTAGATTTGCAGAGGTTCTTGAGGTTGTATCCCTCGAGACTAAACTCAGTACAATTAGGATTGAGAACAAACCGTTGGTTGTTAATATTGCAAGATATGAAAGGAGTTACATGGCAAAATTTCAAGGTTTTCATGTGGGTAGCAATGACAAGTCTACTAAAAAATATTCTACCTTGAATGCTAAGAATTCTAGCTTCATCCAGGTTAATAACCACTCTTTTGCTGATTTGGTTAGGAACAAAGAAGCTCGACCCAAAATACCTCAAAAGTGTTCAATCGATCACTCGGAAAGTAAAAAAGATGTCATTTCTATTTCATCTTCAGCCGCTCAAGTTAAATGGCTAAAGACTATTTTGGTAGGGGAACCTATATCTTTGGAGATTATGAAAAATCTTCAAAATATTCTATTTGCAGAAAATTACAGAGATGTCACTATTAAATTTCTGGGGGGTTTGACTGTCATCCTTGATTTCAACAATAAAGAAAAGGCTCATGAGTTTCTTTCAAGGAATTCTATGTTCTGGGGTAAATGGTTCAAATGCTTAAAACATTGGGATAACTCTACATGTTTCTCTTGGATAGAATTGCTTTCATTTGTTTTGAAGGTCTCCCTCCTCATGCTTGGTACACTGATGCATTTTCTAAAGTTGCTCAAATTTGGGGCTCGGTGCTGATTCCGGAGGATTGCAACTTTGAAAACCCAAACATGGCCATCGGTAAAGTTTGCATCTCCACTAGAGCAAAGGGGTTTATAAACTCTGCCATTTGCATCATGATTGATGATAAATGGTGTAATGTTCGAGTCTTTGAAGATCTAACGGAAAAATCAAACATCTTTCCTTTTAAGCCCCCCTTTGCAGATTGTGAAAAATCTGTTGATGATGAGGTTTCATCAGAAGACGCTGGTGATGATGCGTTTTCCGGTAACTTTCCCGGAGACAAAGAGGATCAATATTACCCGTTGGATAATATTATTGATAAAGGCTGCTTGTTCTTTTCCTGACATCCCTTCCAATAGACTGTCTCAGGATAGGTCACGTCGTTGTCGGTCATTGGTGATCTAGCTAAAGGCCCATCAAATGTTTCTTTCTAGGATGGTGACTGACTGTGTCACTCGTAATGGGCTTACGAGTGTGAGGCCTTGTTTTAAAAAATCTTCCAATCATAACCACCGTTCTAAGAAAGGTATCGTCTCATATAAGTCAACTGATTCCCCTGTTGTTTATGTTCGACGTATGAAGAAGACCAAATCCAGGATGAATAATAAACGCACCCTGAAAACTGTGAAGATGTTCGATTTGGTTAGACAAGGTGGAAGAAGGAAAAAGACATCCTCAAAGGAGATCAACGATTCAGTTAACATTGAATTGGAGGCTGATGATTTGAATCTATCAGACTCGGAATCTAATATTGCTAGAGTCAATAAACGAAATTTGGCGACTTTGAATACACCTGGGCTTTCTATTGATTCTGTAAGTTCTTCTAATGCTACTTCAGTTGAAATTCTCAAAACATTGGAAGTTGGTTGTGACAGTGGGTTTCAAATGGAAGCTCTGGAAGAGAAACTTGAAAATTCAATCTCTGGTAATGGGGTTCCTACTGTTTACCAATGAATGTTTTATCAATTAATTGTCGAGGCGTTAGGTGTTCCTCTAAAACTCAATGGATTAGTAGGTTGTGTTGGGAAAATCATGTCATTTTCTTGGAATTCAAGAATCTATGCTTGATGATATCAATAAATTCTCCATTCCTTCGGTATGGGCTTTGAAACGTTATGATTTTGCGTCGCTAAATGTGAACGGAAAATCAGGTGGATTGATTAGTGTTTGGAACCCTGATATTTTTGTCAAAATAAACATCGTTCAAGGAGATGGTTTTTTGGCTATAGTTGGTAAATGGAAAGGGGTTGACAATTTATGCATTCTAGTTAATATCTATGCTCCTCAAGATAGATTGTCTAAGTTATCTCTTTGGAAGAATTTATGGAAGCTCAGATGGTCGATTGACGGGACTTGGATCTTCTTTGGTGATTTCAATGAAGTTCGTTCTTCGGAGGAAAGAATGAGTTCTGCGTTTTATCCTTCCATGGCCGCTAATTTTAACAATTTTATTCATGATTCTGATCTCGTGGACTTTCAAATTGGTGGGAGAAAGTTCACTTACATCAATAGTGATGCGTCGAAGCTTAGCAAAATAGATAGATTCCTGGCCTCTTCTTCTTTTTCTGAGATCTGGCCTATTGCTCATGTCACTGCTCTTCCTAGCGAGTTTTCTGATCATTGTCCATTGATCCTTTCTACTTCATCTTCGGATTTTGGTCCATGTCCTTTTAAATTCTTTAACTCTTGGCTTAATCATGTAGAGCTCCAAACCATTGTTGTTTCTACTTGGAGTAAGGGCGATTTGGATAATAGGCCTGATGTCAATTTGCTGAAGAAATTAAAAGCTGTGAAATTTGCAATAAAAGAGTGGAGGAAGGTTGAAAATGATCAAAGTAAAAAGAGGCTACTCGACTTACAACAAAAAGTTGATACTTATGTTGGGAATTATATTGAGTTGATGTGACAAAACTAAAGACAAGGGACTAAATCGTACAAAGTGATATTCTACAAGCTGGTGGAAGAACTTGATAGAAGATAATATCAAAAGAATAGAAGATTTAGTTTGTCTAGTAGTTATCTTCTTTAATAAGTCTTGTAAACCCTCTATATAAAGGGTATTAGCATATTAGGTTTTACGCATCAGTAATTCACAATGTAAACCTAAAGGGGTGTGTGTGTTTTAGGCGTCCAAGTCTTTATTAAGACGCGTAGGTTTAGAAGTTAGTTAGTAGATTAGTAAGTCTTATGTATCCTGATCAAATATAATGAAGACTTAACGTTCAATAGTAAAACCTTGTGTTGTAACTTTGATTATGTTCTTATTATTCCGCTGTGCATTCTATATCATTGTTACTATATCCTAGATGAGCTAGATCATGGTTTATCACCAATTGTTGTTCTTGTTTTAGGCACAAATCAAGAACACTGTGTTTCTATGTGTTTAGGTTTTCTGTGTATTTTTTCATGCAATTGTGATCCCAATTTATAGGGAAATACTCAAAACCTAGTCAATGGAATTAATGAGAGATTAATGGCCAATTAATCGCTTCTATAATTATTCTCCACAATTTAGGAATTAGTGGTTACGTGACCAAATTAAATATGGTATTTTAATGCAGTCAAATCTGCCACTTAATTAGGCAAAAGTTGTTACAAACATTTAATGTAGTCAAACATGTCACTTCAATGTTTGTAACCACCCATTTACTCTAACCACTAAAAGAGTCAGGGAAAATTAGTGACTTGATGAGTGTACACTCTGTACCTCCAAACCCATTTCCAAGTATGACCTAATTCTCACAATTGCACTAAATTTCCAACAATCCTCCCCAATTTAGTACAATTCATTTGCATGAAAAATTGAACATTAAACAAACAAGTGCATAAATGAAAATGTCCTGAGGATTGAATATCGGTCTTAGTAAATTACACGTTCAAATATTCGAGAATCAAAGTGTTATAAGAATTGAATCTTTAAACTCATTTGAATACCTAAAGATAAAATACACACAAGTTTTCAAGCACACAAGAAACGAGGAGTTTAGGACACTTTAAATCGTAAATCCAACAACTCATCGATACGCCATCCGAAGAGGCCTCAATATCCTTTATAATATTCCCTACTAATATAGCACTTGTAGTTAAAAATTGATATTTTAAATCATAAAGAAAAATGTTTTGAATATAT